>JANHAO010014716.1:0-15175 GCA_026873985.1 Saraca asoca
ATAGAAGTAATACACTTCACCAATAGTTCTGTATGTTAAGTCATATCTATCTAGGTCTGGTTCATAGTCCAAAAGACACTAGATTCAAAATATTTACGCTCATATATGTAACCTAGGGAAATTCTTTCTTCCTTTCTAACCTTTTTGAAATATGTGAGGGATTGTTAGATGTGTGTGTGTATTTCAAAAAGTTAAAAGTCCCACATAGGATGGTTTGTGAGAAGTCAAAAAATTGAATTTAAATAATTTTAAAAGCTTACCAGCAACTACCAAATTTAAGGTGCCATCAAATGAAATTATTACATTTTAGTTTTGTTTGCTAATTCTCTTACAGCCATTATACCAAACTTTATGGTTACTAATGGACTTGTCTCTCCCTCAGCTCTATACCAGCCTCAAAATACAGAACAACAACAATCTTTCCTCTTCTCTCTATTCTTCATTCTATTTTGGGTTACTGGTTTCAATCCTGTAGTTCTGATCCTTGAGAAAATTAGGAAGAGCTTGTTTAATCCTGGAGGATTGCTGCAAATAAACTTACTGCTGTGGTGGAATAATCCTTAAGAACTACGCTAAACACGCGACTCAAGCTTCCAACAATCATATTTCCACAACACATTGAAGGTTCTAAGGATAAAGAAGAAGAAGCTCTATTTGTGCAACCTATCAACATGGTTGTACTAGAACTAAACCAGCAAACACATATTGAGAGGGAGCCCACATTGACCTTTCCTAGTAATTACTTCTTCACCACTTTTTCTTCTCCAACAAGAGTAGCCACAACAAGTTTCAATGATCAAAAGATGAATACTATAGATCATGGAAACAATAAAGTCAACTCTTATCAAGATGATCAGGTAGTCTTAAATGCTCTATCAATCTTTATCCATAAAGAGCAACCAAACTTAAACAAATTCTCTGAAGAACTTACTACACCTACTAACACAACCCCTGTTGCGCATGTTGCTCTAGCTAAGAAAGAACAACCTAATGCTAATGTTGAAAAACTTGTTATATTCTCAATTTTGTCATCCTTCACTTCCACCAAAGCATCTAACTTAAGCAACTTCCATAAAGTTGACTGGACCATAGCTTCCCATACAACCCAGGTTCACAACTTCCTTATTTTATACCCTTCTTTAATTATGATAAATATGTCTCATTTATTCCACAACACTAGTTTAACAAGTTACATAGTTTTTGACTTGTTTCGTGTTCCCATAAACCCCACTGAACCCATAATATGAACCTTAAGCCTTCTATTCATATTGATCTAAGTCTTTTCAATGAGCAAGCTTAGTAAAAAAAAAACCTTATATGGATAACAGTGTTCTAATGGTAAAAGAAAGGTTAGGTTCTCTGGAACTGCAAGTTAGGTTAATTTAGGATGACTTAATAAGGAGGAAAGAGCAAGTTTAGAAAGATTTAGAAAGGATGAATTAAGAGATTAAAGGGTTACCTAATCTGATCTTAAACTAGATTCAAGCAGCCTTTGCATCTTTTAGAAGGCCTTAGATCACATTTACCAAAATTCCAATTGTTTCATGTAGTCAGATCATTGTTTAGAATATTTCTCCAAGCTTCTATTTAGAAGTTTCATTTCTTTGTCAGCATTTTCGTTTCTTGTTTTTGGATTATGTTCATGACAGCACTTAGGTTTCATGTTTTGAATCAAGTACACTATCCTACTTTGCCATGCATTTACGTTTATTAGTTGTACCCTTTTGGTTCTTGAAACTTTTAGATAATTAATATGATGATCATATGGCTTGTTGTCACATCATTCTATTCCTATTGTTTTCCTGTTGCAAACTAACCATTTTGTAGGAATATAGTCCACTAATTCGATGGGAGTCTTATTAAATGCCATTATTTCTTTAACTCTATGTGTTTTAATGGTTATTGGTGTTTTTTAGCCTATTCTAGTAAGCACTATTATAGTTTTAATTACTCTTAGTGTTTTGAAGATGAAGGGGAGAAATACTAGTAGCAAAGAGTAACCAAATTTGGCATCTGTTGAAAACAAAGAAGACTAGATAAAAGAGCAAGTAGCTCAGGTTTTATACCTACGTGCTCTTTTGGTTTTATCTTGTCTTCTTGATAATTTCTTTGCAAGGTATCATCTTAAAAATGGGGATTATGTGAAAACCCTTTAGCCTAATATGTTTTATCTACGATTTGATGATGACTAGTTGATCATTGAAGAATCTGTTTATCCAAGGAATACATTTTGACTGGTTTTTGCCTAATTACTCTTTGCTCTATAGCATTTGTTTTAATTCTGTGCAAGCATATTTATCCAAATGTTTTTTTAAATGTTATCTCTTTATTTTTTGGATAAATAATGTCATGCTAAATATTTCAAACTTGTGATTAAATAAATTAATTAAAAGACTGTGAAACTTTCTTATATAAACTGCAATATGTATCACATTTCACTTAAATGGAATGCTTTAGCTTGTGTGCATTCTATGCTATTTTTCATAGTATGATTTGACTGTTTAACCTACAAATTGCCTAAAAAAACTTGTAAAATGCAAACTACTCCTTATAATTCTAACACTAACAACTTATTGAAAGTTTTTATAACTCTAATCCAGCCAAATGCTCTTTGTCATTTACCACATCATGATGAGCTAGAAGATCACATTTAACATATGGATAATTTGAAAAAGCAACCAAGCGAAGCCGTCTCACTGAATAGTGGCAGTGACAACTCTGGAAGACTTCAAAAGTGTATGAAAAACCAAGCTAAAAGTTCTGAGCTTAAAAGAAACCTCTCCACTAAAAATTTAGAATTCAAATGAAAGAGCAATTAACATAAGCTACCTAATTAAACTTTGTGATGACAACTCATTAGAGATTTAATTTTCAATTGAAACAACAAACTGCTTTAAGTGCAATGCATCTAATTCAGAGTGACAAATCCCTAGACATTCTGAAAGAGCAAGCAATATTTTTGGGATCCAAGATTATGTTTAGTGCCTAGCTCATCTATAAAATGGGAGATGAACTTCACTTCAAATCACACAAGTAAATCTCCTTCCCTTTCTAAGATGGCTTTTCTCTATAGATCAAAATTTTCTTAAGTCTTCTTCTAAAGTTTTCACTTGCAAATCTATACTTTGAGAGTGTGAGAAATATTATAATCTCTTTCAGACAAATCCTTTTCTATTTTTGAGTTTTGTAAAAGTTTCATTAGTTAAGGGTTAAGTGTAAATCATACACTTGTAGAAACCTTGCAATTAAGAATTTTGCCTTAGTATGAGGCCAGAAAAATCTCAAGTTGAGAGATTGAATTGGTTGGTCCTTGAAAGGTCTAGTGAGAAAGTTTAATACCCCATATTTTCAAAAAAATTAATTCTGATAATAAAATAACTTTTCAGAGAATCTAAAAAGGTGAATTAGAAATTTTTGAGAACTTTGAAACTATAAATTGTGAGATATGAAGTGTTCAGATACAATGGAAATAAATTATATGAATTTTAGGAATCTTCAAAAAATTAAAATTTCCATTTCAAATGGTTGTAGAATAAAATCCGTATTTTCGAGATTTAATTTTAAAAAACTTCGGAGAGATCGAAACTAAGGCATAAGAAGAAGCTAATTAAATTAATTTAACATACTCACCAACTATAGTTATTATAAAGGTAATTAATTTATGTAAAAATTTTAAAGCCACTAGTAATTGGTGAGTATGTTAAATTTGGACTCGAAGTTGAAAAAATCGATAAAGCCACTAAAAGATAAGTTAAGAGGCTTGTTAAGGAAAAAGTCAAAAATCAAAGGCTGATTTACATTTTTCTTATTTTGCCCTCCAAAGTTGGTTTTCTTTTTCTTCTTCATGCCACTTTCTGTTGCATTTCATGCAACATTTTCCAAACTCAATTTGTGAAGTAAGCTTCCTTTCATTACACTATCTGTCTCTTTAATTAAACACCTCATTACTGCATGTTAATTTTTTTATATTTCTACTACTAATTCCTCTCATCTTCTTCAAGTTAGTACCAAAATCTTGTTGATTCAGAACTTGAGTTATAAATTTTTGAATAAAAAAGTTACTATTTATTTTCACTATTCACCTTATGAATTATATGAATTTATGGTGTTTTTGGGCTTAAATATTATATTTCTAACTTATTTTTATGGAATGAAATCATAATCTAATGGTATTTGACCACTTGATAAAAGAAAACTCTTGAAAATCCAAGAATCTAGCATGTCTTCTTTCTTGTTCATGATGAGTATTGAAGACTTTCATTAGATTCTTTTTACCTCATTATTTTCAACCACTTCTATGAGTAATTCTGACCTCTATTGTGAGTTATAAAATAACTCATTATTGTGAGCTATTGATTTGTTATTTATGTTGAGGAAAATAAGTATTATGTGGTCTTATGTCATAAAGTGAGTTTGATTGGAATTGTGGATATAAATATAGTTTTACAATTGGAAAAGCTTGGTTTCTTTATGATTAAAGGTTAGCTAAGATATCTCATGATGCTTGGTTAAAAAATGAAAAGTTATCCTTACAAGAATGTGTACTTGCACTATAAACTTGTTTGAATATAGATGTTGATCAGAATCACAAGCATGATTGCTAGCCTAGAAACTTGAAATTTGAGTAGAATCATGGGAGTTAGATATGAGAGCTTCGATTTGACTTAAGAATTTTTAGTTCAAAATACGAGTCTGCTCATTCAAAGTTGCAAACCTTTGGGAAGTCCAGGACTACACATGATCCAAATTGCAATCAGGATTGAAAACAGGGCTAGGAAAGGTTGATTTGAATCATGTAGAGTGAGTTCAATTTTTTATCCGAATCGCAATGGCCTAAATGCATACTCTATTTTTGCAAATTGTAAGCCCTAGAAGTGAAATATATACTAAAATATTTTTGAAAAGCTTATAAGCTAATGATGTGTGGCCTATAATTTCTTTTCTATAGTTACATGGATTGTGCAATTGGGTTTTGGAAATGATTAAATAACTGAATGATTGATTAACTAAGTATTAACATTGTTTGAATGTGTTGGAAATTGAATAATTAAATTTGTAAATTTAAATGATATAGATCCTTGGATTGATAGAATAATTACTGAATGCTTATATATTAATGCATAGCAACAATCTTGATGATTATCATGATAGTGTGACAAAGAAAATGTGATCATAAATGAATGTGAACTCTGTGATATGGTTGATATAAGAAATAATACAGGTTGGCAGCTTGAGAATTTCTCATAAGACATCAGATGATGATTGATAATGATGAGATGTGATTGATCTAATGAGTGGGTGAATATGAACTAGATCCTGGATTTGTGTATTTTATTAAGTAGAGTGGAAATAAGGCTAAACCTTGGAGGGATAAGGCTAGTGATTGTATGGGTTATGGATAGTCAAAGTAATAAGGAGAATCTTGATTTTTTTTATTTATTTTACTTACTTATCAGAATTGTTACTCTATGAAATGCTAAAATGATATAATAAAACAATTTGAAACATGTGAGATTTGATAATGATTGCATGAAGCCATAAGAAAATTATGGTTCTTTATAGGGTGTCAATAATAATATTGTGCAATACTATTCAAAGGCTGGACCTCATGACTTGACTATTAATTCTGGTATGAAATATGAATACATTTGATATAATGTGTATAAGTTTGTTATTATTGCTAAATTCATAAGTTAGGTAAGGATTCATCTCACTGAGCCCCAGACTTACTCTTTTGTGAAACATTTTTCATATTCTCAAAATATTGCCGCCATTCTTTCACCGTAACGTAAGGATGGATGCTAATTTCATTACAGTAACCATTAATATGTTCATAACCATTGTAACGAGTCCTTGAGGAGTGTTTGAAGCTAGGATTCATTATGTTATCATACTAAACTTAGCAGGATGTGAGGTCCTACATGAAGTGGAGATTATACCCATAAAATCCCCTAACATTTTATTGATAATAGCTATGGGATGGTTTGATCCTTAGGGGATCTACAATCAGATTTCTATTTTTGCTAATCTTTTGTAAACCTTTACATAGTAGGGCTATAGGCTTTCCATGAGAGTTTAGTTAGTTTAACCTATACTTTTGGTTTTATGATAAGTTATATGTTAATATAACTTTTTTTTTGTACCTTGCCCTGAGTGGACATTTTAGGTAGAGTAGGGGATGACTTATGACTTTTGGCTCTTAGATCATATTTTTGAAAACTTGATGTAAAACCACTAACAATGATGTCCCATTGGCATGTGCTTTAATTAGACAATGCCCTTGTAAATTATATAAATTATATTTATATCTCAATGTATCTTCCCTTTTTCTTTAATTAGATATGATTAGAAGATATTGATACAAGTATAAATAGGAATAGATAATAGAAATAGGTTAAAAGCTGGTGATATCAATCAAGGATTGATATTCATCCCCGTTATGTTTAGGGAATTAGGAAATTATAAAGGCTTTAAAAAGAAAAAATGCTAATAGATAACCCTCAAGGTTGGCTTTGACCTTGAGAGAGAGGAGTAGACCTAAAAGGATGATTTTCTCTTTGGACCATTGAACCTTTATACATCATTGCAATCATTCTATTTCCCTACTCTTTTATTTTCATGCACTCTAACTCGTTTATCTCTTTTTAGTATTTACTTGATCTTTCATACATATTATTTACTTGTCTTTTTGGAGGAACCCTCTTATGCATTAATCTTATCAATATGCATCAAAGCTTAGTTTCTACTGTTAAAGTTTAACCACTTTTGAATAAAGATCTTATAGGGACAAGATGGACAACCTTCAATCATCATATGGACAAAAATGACATCCCATATCTTGACCACCATTATTCAATGGAACCAATTATAATTATTGGAAGAATTGAATGATGGTCTTCTTTTAAGCCATAATAATGACATGCAAGAGATTATTGAAGAAAGGCTTACCATTCTAATGAAAGAAGAAGGAAAATAGCAAGTACCAAAACTAAAAAGTAAGTGGAGTGAAGTTGAAAAGAAAAATATCAGTCTCCGTGCTAAAGCCAAAAATGCTATAATATATGTTATTCCACTAAAAGAATTCTAGAAAATCTTAAAGTGCACAACAACCAAAGACATGTGGGATAAGATCCAAATCACTTTCAAAGAACAAAATAAGTAAAGCAAACTCACATTAACATGTTAACAAAAGAGTATCAACTTTTTTGAATGAAGGAAGGTGAAAGAATCGAACCTATGTTCAAAAAACTTTTCATTATTACAAATGATCTCTATGCTCTTGGAAGAATCATTCCCAAATTGGATTTGATCATGAAAATCTTTAGAAGTCTTCCAAAGACATGGTAATTCAAGTGTGATGCTATTCAAAATAATAATAATCTTGAAACCCTTTCCTATGATGAGCTAAAAGGCAAGCTTTTAGCATATGAAAAAACTATATGAAAGATACAAATGATAGAAGTAAAAGAAATATTACTCTTAAAGATTTTACTTTAAATCAAGAAAATATAAAAGAAGATGAAGTAGAAGAAATTGAAAATGAAAATGAGGAAATGACATATTTTGTTAAAAAACTCATGAATATGTACAAAACAAAAAGACAAGATAGATAAAAATCATTCATAAGAAAAGAAACAATAAGAAGAGAGCAAGCAAGAAAGAAACGAGCAATCAAGTACTAACTTGCTCTGAATGTAAGAAACATGGTCACATCAAGGTAAATTGCTTGAATCTCAAAAAAAAGTTCCAAAAGAGGCCATCAAAGAAGAAAGCAGTGATAGCTACTTAGGATGATGAATCTATCTCCTCCAATGAAGAAATACAAGATGAAGAAGAAGAGGAAGTAGGAAACTTTTGTTTCATGGCCAGAGAGCACTACACTAAGGTAATGAATCTTAACACTACTATTCCTCATGATAAGTTACCAAAAGCTTTTGTTAATGGATGATTTCCATAAAGTCATGTCAAGATATCTTTCCATTTTTAAAGAAAAATCTTCCTTAGAAAATGAATTTGAATCATTGAAAAAGGAAAACCAAAATTTGAAAAATGAAAATGATCTTTTGAAAAAGCAAAATGAAGTTTTTGAAGAAATGGATTTTTTTTTTCTAAAAATGAACTTTGAATCAAAATACTTTTTTATCAATTGAAATTGTCTCAGTGAAAAGGGAGAAAAAGAATTTGGAAAAAGAAAATCTTCTTTTAAAAAATAAGTTGGTTACTCATTTCATAGAAAGTGAAAATTAACCTTTGAAGGAAATAGGATCAATTGCTTATTCTTTAGTGATTAAGAACAAATCCTTGAAAGAAAAGGGGTCAATTGCACATTGCTTAAAAATGAAAATCAATTTCTAAAAAGAAAAATAAAATCCTTAAAAAAGGATCTTTCTCAGTTTGTAAAAGGGAAGATAAGGATATTTAACCATTTTTGGTGCATTTGTCCTATCAAGTATGATAGAATTTGATGTTGCCTTACATATTCAATTTTTTACCTTTCTCTACACGTTAGTTGCAAATTTCAAGCCATTAGTAAGCTAACAACATGCCTTAGGATGGAAATTGATTAATAATATGGTAGGGATATCTAACCACTTTGAGTTGTTCTTTTTAACTTTGATTCTGCCTTATATATTCGATTTTGTACCTTTCTTTATTAGTTGGTTGCAAATTTCAAGCCATTAATAAGCTAACAACATGCTTGTAACATTTAAGATATACATGGTGCCAATGCTATATATATTTTTGTATACTTAGATTTGTAATTTTCTTAACGATTGGTTAGGTTTACTCTCATTAAAGCTCTGTCTATAATGAGACAAGGATAGAAGTTTTGGAGACACTTGACAACCTTTCCAAAAGGGAATGATTTACCGATCAAGGAAATGCTGTAACATTTGAGACTGAGGCAATTCATTTGGTATATATGCTTGGCATGTTCAGGAATCATGTTTAGTAGTTAATTAGACTTTTAAATTTGCTAAGCTTAATAATTGCCCCTACAAAAAAATGTTTAGATTTTTTTTCTTCTCCTTTAAATTCTGACCTTTATCCATATGCAATTTTGTTAGTGATCTGTTCAATTCACTTCACTTCATTACACGGCTAAGAAGTAATCAAGTTTCACTTTGTTTCTTACTGATGAATCGAGTTTATTTCAGCTCTCCAAATGTAGTTACAATTCTTAATCATGAGAAGAGGCAGACATTTCTCATAAGAAAGAAAGGTCTTCCTCAGTTTGGTAAGCTTTTGTGTAAGATTATACAATCTTTATAATTTCTACACTTGATTTTTCTTCTCTTATATGCAGCTGTGTGGAATCTATAAGATAAGAAATCAAATCAATGGTGAATTTTGTTGATCAGGAGTATAAGCAGAAGCTTTGTGTTGATGTGGTTGTTACAAAGAAACCCGTCACTTTAAAGCTGGGCGAGGAATGGGTGGACGACTATAGCTCTCCCTTGAGCCATGGAGTTTAAAGCATCATAGAGAAACTCATCACTTATGATTGTAGCTCTCCATTGTGCCATAGAGTTTTTGTAGCGGACATCTTGATCTTGAGAGTTGTGGCCTTTGAGGAATTGTACAAAATCTTGGTTAATAGAAATGAGTATTTTAGGGTCTGCTTTAGTTCTTAGGTTAGGTTCATAAAAGTATAAACAAAAAGAAAACATTATAGATAACATGAAGTGTATAGTATTTCTTAACTACATTCTCCTACTCTTTCAAGTGTTAAAAGTTGTTGGTTTAGGGAGGCTTTTCTTTGAATGGAATGGATAATGATTGAATTTGTTAGTAGGTAAGTAGGTAAATAGCCTTTGCAAGGACTTGTGGAAAGTGTTGTACCAGCCATTGTTGTAGTAGTAGAACTTTTTCTTTAGGATAAATTACACTCACACCCTAAAATTTAATATAACAACATTTGTCATTCTTCTATTTTGAAAAATATATACTTATTTCTCTTATTTTTATAAAACAAGGGTGCAAGTGTAATTACAGAAAGTCTTAAGGAACGTAAGTATAATTTGCCCCTTTTTTTTATTATTCAATTTTTCTTGGCAATTCCTTTTCAGCTTTATAAATTATGAATCAATCATTTAAACAAACCCTTTTTTTTAAAATTATTTTACTATTAACATGGTTGACGGTGTGTTTTCATCTTGTGGATTACTTCTACTTTTATTGTCTTGAAAGTTTAGCATCAATAAAGAACAAAAAATTGGCTTCAATAAAAAATTTGTATACCTGGGACTAACATCTTTTAATAAAAAAAATTTAGAATGGAAAGCTCATCATATCAAAACATGGTTTCAATCCAGGGACCTATGGTATGGGCCCATCATGCTTCTGCAATGCCACTTTGATTGTTGATTGCTGTATCTCTTAGAGAATCTCCAATGATGCAACTCATTGGAGTTGCTTAACTCCTTTTTTTATTAATCTCACCATGCTACATCATCACTTTTTACTTTATACTACTTTAAGCAACTCTCCACTCCAATGGTGCAACTCTAAAAAGTTCACCAAATGGATCCCACAAGTTACCCCACATCTTTATACTTTATTTATATTTATTTTTATTTCAACTTAAAATATTAAATTATTTGTATTTTAATTTTGAGATAATAAATACATAAAAAAGTTTAAAATATATTAAAAATATAGCTAATTTATTTCAACTAAATTTTTTTATCACAATAAGTTAAAAATGATGACAAATATAGAATATTATATAATTAAAATAAAATTTAATTTTGATTGTTCTCACATCCAAAATGTTCCCAAATATGCTCCACTAAGTCTGCTTGAAGTTGACGATGAATTTGTCTTTGACGAACAAGTACTCTCCTTTGTAGGTATGTTGTAAAATCAGGATGAGAACCATTAGATACTTCAGCTATTAAGATGTCATTGTCTAGATGATCGGAAGAATAATCAAAATTACCACCATATGTGTGTCGTTCATATTCAACAATCATGTTATACAATATGATGCATGCATATATTATATGCTTGATTGTATCCATGTGCCAAGCACGCGCTGGGCCACGTATAATCACGAATCGAGATTGGAGCACTCCAAACACCCACTCCATATCCTTTCTTGCTGCTTCTTGATGTTAGGTGAACAATTTTCTCTTTTCTCCTTGTGGCATTGGGATGCTCTTGACAAATGTAGCCCACTCTGGATAAATACCATCTACTAGATAGTACCCTATATTATATCAGGTTCTATTCACTGTATATTGCACCTTGAGAGCTTGCCTTCCAAAATTTCATTAAACACATTGGATTGGTTTAGCACATTGATGTCATTATTTGAACCCACAATGCCAAAAAATACATGCCAAATCTATAAGTCTTGTGATGCCACTGCTTCAAGCATAATTGTAGGTTTGGCATGATCACCTTGACAAAATTGGCTTTTCCATGCTACTAGACAATTTTTCCATTCCCAATGCACACAATCAATGGAACCTAACATACCCAGAAAGCCACGTGCCTCTCCCATTTGCAGTAGATGTTCAATGTCATTATTGTTAGGCCTTCTTAAGTATTCAGATCCAAATACCTCATTCACACCCCTTACAAATCTCTAAGCATTCCACTACAGTGCTTTCACCAATTCACACATAGTCATCTACACCGTCAGCAGGTGATCCATATGCTAATATATGAATAGTTGTAGTGCATTTCTGCAATGGTGAAAGGCCCATTCTACCAGCGGCATCGACCCTTATTTGGAAATACTCATCATGATTGCCAAAGGCTTTTACAATATGAAGGAACACATGCCTTCGCATTTGAAACCTTCGTCAAAATTGAGCCTCTGTGTATATTAGATTTTTAGAGAAGTAGTCAGTGAACAATCGATTATGTCTTTCTTCACGACTTCAGTCTATTACCGCTCTTGTACATCTACACCTAGTGGAGCTATCGGCTTGTCGCTACCTTTGCCTCTCAAGTATTAACCTCATGCGTTCTTCTTCATAGTTGTCCATAATTTTTGCTTCTATGATTTCCCACTCAATTATGTCACAGTTCTCTAAATGGTTTGGATCCATTTGATGGATGATTCGAGAGTAAAAAGTTAGCATAATTTGATAAGAAGATGAGAGAATATTGCACAATTGAGTATTGTGAAAATTTTCTCTTATGTTAAGAGTATATATAGGGTACAACATAACGGGTAGTTTGACTAATGGCTACTTTGACTAATGGCTAATTTGACTAACAATTTACTAACGACTAGTTTAACTAACATCATTAGGTTGTACAACATATCTAATTAGGTTACAACATTATCTTAACTAATTCCATGTGATTCTCTAATTAGGTTACATAATATTTTATGATCTTGGCGTTGTCTCTCTATCATCCCGGATATATCCTTGAAGAGGATCTCTAACTCCTTTAACTTCAACTCTCTCTCTTTTAACTTGTTGCATTCATCCTTAACACGTGTGAATTCTGCTATGGTAGTCATTCTTTCCCTATGTGCCTCTTGCATTGTAGTAAAGTCGACATTGTCAGAAGAAGTTTCAGCTGATTTTGCTTTGCCCTTCCTTTTTGTTGCTTTTTTTTCCATTGGGTGGATCAAAGTAGGTGATGCTAGGTCGTATTTGTAACTTGTTGGCATCCCCGGGGTAGAAGATGATGAGTATGCCCCAGAAGCAAAAATCTTTGTTCATTTTGAAGAACTTTCAAATGATTCTACTATCCATTTAGGTTTATCTTTCAACAGTCACTAGGCATACTTAAATTTGAACTATTCACCTTCATCTTGAGAAAAAATAGTATATGCATCAACCATGATATCATTCTCTAAGCTCCCACTTTTCTTTCTATGAACAGCTTGTTTGTAACACCTAATGAACTTTTGAACAACATTATTCAACCTATGCCATTGAGATTTTAGTTGAAATATTTCCCTCTCTCGTAACTGGCCATGATGGCTGCTATAATTGTCTTTGATTCTTAACCAAAAACCATCTACTTTTTAGTCAACTCCTACAATTGCATCCTTTGAAATGTTGAGCCATGCATGAATAAGAAGTGTATCTTCTTCCATTATGAATCTTACTTGGGATTTTTTTCTAACCAGCATATCCTCCTTCTTCATCGAGCGTAATGTTTTCTAGGTTGACTTGGGTCAAAAATTATGGAACTTGAGGCTCAGACATGAACCTGACCGGTGTTTTGGGTTCTTGATCAGTGGACTCTACACCACTAGTACCCATTGGAGGCCTATAAAACATGGCAAGGTTAGTTGGTAGTGATGGAAACATGGTAAATTGATTACCCATATTTGTTATACCAGGTAATGGTAACATAGGAAATTAAAAATTTGTAGTATTTGGATTACTTTATGGATATGGGAAAAATGGAGGATTTTAAGAATTTTGACTAGTAGGAGGTTGATAATTTTGCATGAAATTTAAGAAAGAATGGAAATTAAACTGATTGGTATCCATCTAGTAAAAATAAATGAAATTGTAAGTTAAGAAGAACAACAAATAAAATTATGAATTGAGAAGAATAATAAATGAAATTGTAAATTAAGAAGAACAACAAATGAAATTATGAATTAAGAAGTTGAGTGCACAATCTTGCAAAATGATACATAATTTATAGAGAATTTTTAATAATAAAAAAAGGCTAGAAGTATGCTAGCCAATGGTACAAATTTAAATATTGTCCAACGATTAAAAAAATAAAGCTTTCTAATAGTAAATAAAGCCAACGGTAAAAAAAATTCCTGCCCAACGTCTCTTTGCATATATATATGACAGAGGGAAGGATTTGAAAAGGCTTGCTTGTATTTATTACAACGTCTTTCTTATATAATGAAAAGAGTCAGCAGTTCAAGCCTAAATAGAGTAGAGTCTTGCCAATCTGAATTCTCACGTTTGGTTGCTTGTAAGCAACACTGACCACCTGATGAACCAAGTCCATCACTTCCTCTATTATTCAACTCAGACTATTCAATATTTATAGATGAGACTGTTTGTGAATGGTTGGCTTCAGTTTGTTCATTTGGAATTGCATCAATATCACTGTTAGATGAGGTATCATCAGATCGAATGCTAGCAACTTGACTGCAAGCAGAACTTCCTTTCTAGAAAAGAATCCTTCCATATTCACAAAAAAAAAATTGACATCATTCACCTAAAAAAAAGGCAAAAATTAAAACAATCAAATATGAAGAAGGGAAAAATCATATACACAACCTCCAAATATAATCAGGACAAGGGCCACCAACTCCATGTAGAATAAGGGAATGTAACACTTAATCAAGACACTAGAAAATTAAAAAAGACATGAAAGAAAATCTCTACTTTGATTATTCTTTTAATTCTATTGCTTCATCTTTTAGGTAGATATTAGAAATGAATCATAAGTTAATATCTAACATCCCATGACAATACAGTTGTTATTTCTTTCAGTCAAAGATAGGCAAGGCAGATCTAGGATATTGCTTGTTACTACCATGCAAGTCAAAAGATGTTCTTCCAGTTCCAAACATAAAAGGAAAGACGTGATGATTTGGAAATACTTCATATTTAAATTCCTCCTTAATTTAATGGTAGAAAAAACTACATACTTTAGACCTGACACAGTCTGTTTTTGCCTCAATAAGCCTAGTTCACCTTCTGCCACAGAAGTAGACCTGTTATTATTAACCAATATATCATTCCTCAAGAACTTGCCTTTAAGCAATGCCTGCAAATAATTTAAGGACCTGTCATCAGTTGCAAGAATGAAGCTCTACTGTTTACACAAAATCCTAGTTTTTCTTTCTTCATTTAATTTGAAGTAGATCTATGATGCAGTCCATTATTTTCTATCCAAGATTCTTTCAATAAAGTGAATTTTTAATAATTTCTATTAACAGATTTTGCATTCCATACCCACACAAATGACTATCCATTTTCTTCCATTTCTATCTTCCTCTTTTTCAATTGGAATTGTCCATAAGTTTACTTCGTCAATAACAAAATTTTTTCATCTAGAATTCAAGTATAAAACAAAAGTGTCCACTTTAAGAGAGGTATTGTTTCCTACAATTAACTTATCTTTAACCCAATTGACAGTAATTAAACTCTACCTTCATGCCCATATAGCACAGGCAAAATAAGAAAGCACATGTTTCCAAAAATATGAGATATTTATTGAA
>JANHAO010014717.1:0-15175 GCA_026873985.1 Saraca asoca
TAGCGACTCATGGTATACGGTCTCTGTTCGGTCGCAAACATAGTCTGCGACCGAAATTTATCTTTTAGCGACCGAAATTTTCGGTCGCTAAAAACAGTTTTTTTTGTAGTGTATGTTTTTTCTATAATTTTTTAATTAAAATTTCAATATTTTCAGTTTTTTAAAAATATCAAGGAGGTTGTTTTGTAGTATTTAAAACTTTAAAGAGATTATGTAACATTAAGCCTTACATTAAAGGATTACTTGTATTTTGTCCTGAATAAAAACAACTCACGCAAGCCTAGCTCAATTGGCTCATATACCCAAAAATGTGATTTTTGAACATGACAGTTTAGAGTTTCATGCAGTTTGTTACAAATGAAAATCTACTTGGCAGGTTACAACTGCTATTTTGAAAAATGTTTTGTTCATGGCATCTTAAGTGTATGGGTCTTTTTTAGCTGGTCTCCAAGTAAGAACTGAAACTCTTCAACTGGAACGAATTGATAAAGATGGACCATGACTAGTGGTAAGATGATCTGTATAGGGAACAAAGTCAACGGTGTGTGATGAAAGTGGTTCGTTAAGCATACTTTGACATTCAAGTTAGATCTAGTAGCAAAGTTTCAGTATGAGTAGTGAAAATGAATGTAATGAAAAGAGCACCTAAGGGTTTTATAGTCATTGGTCACGCCATTTTGCCATGCTTCTAAGTGAATGAGGAATATCCACTTGTTCAAGATTCATTATTGGCTGGAGCTAGATTCTTGCCTTGCAATTGATAGTGTGATCATGTCATCCGTACATGATCTTTGAGTGTGTCAACTGGCATGGACCTGCTGAGGATTGTCTTGTTAGCTTAATACACGAGCTGTGGTCTAGGTCGATCAACTGAGGGTCCTTACTACTTAGTTGTGGCTTTGTATAGTCTTATACCATCACTCCTTGGTGTTGTGTTCTTATAAAGTTTTAGGCCTTGCCCTCCGTTATGGGCCAATCGCTCAATCATAACCCTACCCCTAATGGCTTACTCTAATGGATTTAGGTTGGTTGACTAATCTTATTAGATTGGTTGACCGACCATAGCCCTAGTGAATATTTTGGATTATGTCATTTGCCCCCTCTGCCTCCCATGCAACATTGTCTAGGTGGAAAGGGGTCTTTTCATTTTCACTGCTAGTTGTTGAATAGTTATCGTTGGTACTCATCATTACACTTACATTTCCAGGCAGGTCACAAGCCATTGCCATCATATCACGACGCGAATCATCATCTAGTTCATTCAACTCAATTATTCCTAGTTGTTGGATCTTCTTGCCCTCTCTAGCTTGTTTTTAGCATCTTTATGGCTTCTTTCGCTTAAGTATGGCTTTACTTTGACTCCTTTCTAGCTTATCATTATTTTTTATTGCAAAAATCAGACTTGTATCACTACTTTTACTATCTTTTCCCACATTCATTTTGGCAAAACTTTCTGGTTTTCTTTTTTATGCTTGCAAGTGAAACTCTCGGCCTTCCCTTTTTGAAAACTGCTCTTAGCTTTCTCTTCTTTCTTCCTCCTTTTTCTACTGTTCAACTAAATCATTTTTCTTTTTGTGTCTCAACTTAATCTTTTTCTTGTTTGATTTTTCTTAAAGGTGGTCTTAAATTTTTGTATTTTTCTTTTCATGTTTGAAAGGTCGAGCGACCCTATTGAATTTTTATCCAACTCTAATTCATCATCATCTTCAAATTTTAAAGAGTATTCTTTTAAGAACATTGCCTTTTGATTTGCTCGATCACTTCAAGTGATTATGATCGAACTTTCTTAAGACAAAAATAGGGTTGAGCGAACACACCTAATTGTTGCAATGTTGGATGACTTGAGGTGGATTCATCTAGATGTGAAGATGATGTCTACCTCTCCTAAGTGGTGAAATCCAAATATTATCAAGGATTTAGAGAAAATTCATATAATTGATGAATTAATTGAAAATTTTTCATCCTGCCTTGTCAAAGCCGATGAACAATTGTGAAACTACAACATGTCTTTGTTTATCATGTTTTACAATTATATCGTGTTAATGATCGATTTTGGTAATCGATTAATCGAGGGTTCTAAGAACAAGAAGAGGAATAGAGTGAACACATAGAGTTTTTGACATGGTTCGGCTAAATTCAGTATGGCCCCTACATCCACGGTGGTTGTATTCGCTATTTACGGTTGTTTCACTATTCAGTTTATCTGGGTTACAATACTCATGACTTTCTCGATATTTTTATAGGATTTCTCCATGTATTTTTTGCTATATCTATTACAATGATCTCCCCTCTTATTTATAGAAGTAAGGAAGGTTACAAGTTGTAATTTAACATTATAAAATTATGATTACAGCCATATCAGACAATAAATGCTAGGCGTCGAGTAATAAATATGAGATAAATCATTGTCAGTCTTTGGAGGCTGATTCGCTAGTTGGAATTGTGTTTCATACTACTGACCAGACATTAGCTGTGTTCAATTACATTGGGGGGACCTCGTTGAGACCTTGGACAGCTGGAGGCTTCAAGCTTGCACTAGGCGATTTGTCGACCGACTTTTGTGACCTTGCTCCAGAATAGGTCGGCCCTTTTGCCCTAATCTAGTCCATTAGGCCTTTGCTGGCCCATTTCACTGAGTCCCGAAAGATGCCCATAACACTGGCCCCCTAATTCTCAGTTTGCTATGCAAGTTGGGAGTTATTTCTTGCGAACAAAGTCCTTATTCGTGGTCTACGAGATAGTCAAAGTTTTTCTTCTACGGTATGCTGTGTCACTAGCCTTGGTTGAGAGTTTACAAAGTGTTGTCATTTCAAGCTCCAGTCTTTCATTTCATCTACACCAGGCCATACTTTCTACTATGCATGTTTTATAGTTATTAGCATGGCAGTCCTATTTTCTTCTGGGCTATTTGACCAAGGACAGCTAGATGTTCTCTGGATTCTTCGGTGAAACCAGGCTAAACTATATAAAGGGCGAGAAGCCCTTCTTCTTTTCTCTCAAAATGATCTGACGGGTGCTTTAGTTAAGCCTCCCATGTTTTTGATGGTTTGGATCTTTGGTGGAGTTATGTGAGGTGTGTTTAGCCTGCTTCGATAATCCTTTTCTGAGGATTCTGGGAAATTTTATTACAAGGGGACCTCATAGATAATTCCTCTTAAAGGATCTCGAAAAATTTTGTTATGTGCCTTCATTGCTCTCTTCAGGCTATGTTGAATTATATAGCTATTTCATCCTTATCCCTTGGTTTCCTTATGTGGCAAGTTAACCGTTTGGTTCCTCCAAGTGGCCCAAAGTTGTAAGGCTGAGGAGGGAACTCCTAGCTTAGGGTGAAGACAAGAAAGAGTGGCTGAAACTATCTGGCTTGCTTGTGGGATCTGGCTCTAAAAGGCCAGTCCCTTCTACTTATTACAGTTGTAGGCTTACTTTGCTTATGTACTTTGAATCTTCTTATGTAAACTCACCTTGTTAAATAAGGTTTTTAATGAAAAGCCTATTGTTTTTCCTAGTGTGTCATATTAAATGCTTCATTTACAATGAAAAGATAGCATGCGAGCTCTCATGAGCAAATTACTGTAGCTAAATAACTGTTAAGTAACCAATTAGTTGTATTAATTCATTTTTAATGAATGGATTTGAGCATCACAAAGGCCTTTACTAGTATCTACCTTCAAGTCGCATGAAAGCTACAACTATCAAGTGATGTGGGAGCCGTGAGTTATTAATCGCATATGAGTTGTGCTTTTGAATGCTTGGATAGCGCTTGGCAAACATCAATTCAAGTACTCAGTAGGTGAATAGGTACACCCGGACTGGCTTTTTGCACACAGTAGGCAGTTAGGTGCATCTGAGCTGGCACAAGATTGAAAGTGCAGTGAGTGATTAGGTGCACCTGAGCTGGCACGAGATCATGTGGGCGATTAGGTGCACCTGACCATCGATTAAGTGCATCCGAATTGATGAAAGGTTGAGTGTGCAATGGGCAATTAGGTACGCATGAGCTGACATGAGGTCACATGGGCAATTAGGTGTGCCCATGCTGATGTGAGGTTGAGTGCACAGTAGACGATTAGGTGCACTTGCACAGGCGATTAGGTGCACCCGAGCTGGCACGAGATCGTGTGAGTGATTAGGTGTGCTCGAGCTAATGCGAGGTCGAGTGCACAGTGGGCGATTAGGTGTGCCTGAGCTAGCATGAGGTCATATGAGTAATTAAGTGCACTCGAGCTGATGTGAGGTCAAGTGTACAGTGGGCAATTAGGTGTGTTCGAACTGATACGAGGTCGCATGGATGATTAAATACGCCCGAGTTGACGTAAGGTCGAGTGCACAATAGGCGATTAAGTGGGCCCGAGCTGACGCAAGGTCACATGAAAGCTACGCCTTTAAATAGGCTACTTGTAGAATAGCTAAAGAGCTGTAGCTCATAGGTTCCAATCTGTGATCTGACAGGTCATTTGACACACTTCTCATTTTATCTGTGACTCTTTAATTTTCGTGAACGGTGTAATGATTACCATCTTCAGTGAGCATTTCTACCAAGCTGGCAAGGACTTAATACTGACATGCACTGAACCATTGGATCATGGGTATGTGAAATTTTACCATATCTAATGGTCAGACTGTGCATGATAAAAGCCAGGAAAAACTCTTTTCCCCTTCCATTGGTCACTCAAAATCCAACATCTACAAACTCTTCCTCTCCATCTTCTATGTTGGCTCTATGACTATTCATTGCCATCCATGACCTTCAGCCCCGTTCCAGCTTTTTCGAGCCCATTAGGTCAAGTTCTGATCGTTGGGAACTAACTCTACTCACGCATTAGACCATTTTCTCCATTTAGCATAGTAAGTTTCTTTCCTTGGCCTGTTATTTCTAGATTTCTGTTTTGAGGTCTTTGCAAGCTTGCTTGTTTGTTGTTGACAAAAAGTGGAATGCTGGCTGAATTTTGTGTATTTTCCTTTAGTTGTGTTTAGTTTGTTTGCCAGTGGATGCTAGGGTTTCTGATGGTGGTTGAGTCTCTAATTAGCTTTCTAGGCTTTAGTGGCCCAATAGTCTAAACCTCCCTTGTATTTTGAGTTTGAGTCTCAGTGACTTGAGGCATATGTGACCCTCTGTTTAGGATGAACTTCTTAGAGTTAGGGATCGATATGTCTCTAGCAACCTGATCATTTCTTTTTCTTTTTATGTAGATGTCTCCATCTCGTAGATGCCATAGTTATCGAATAGTCAATGAACATACTAAGTCTTCTGAAAAGAGTAGGGAGCCGCTCCATATTATACGGGGTGTGACCTCTCAAAGTGACGAGGTCATAGGTGGTATCATAGCTCACTTCGAACCAAAGGGGTATACAACTCGCTCCCCTTTCACACATGATCCTTCAAGTACTCAAAGAGCTTAGAGAGATAGCTAAGGCATACTTTTTTCCCAAGGGTTGTCATATTTTAGCACCATCTCGTAGCAATTATGCTACTCACCCTTCTCAGAAGTTCATAGCAATCAATATCTAACACCTCAGTGTTGGATTCAAGTTCCCAGTTCCCCCTTATGTAATGATTTTTGGAACAAGTTAAAACTATTTCTCTTCCAATTGACTCCCAATGCATATTCTAGCCTGACTTCCCTAACACTTGTCCATCTAGAAAATGACCTTCCACCCCCTTCAGCTAAAGTCCTTTGCCACCTTTATAGTATTAAAAGCATTGGATAGCAAGAATGGGATTTACGACCTCTCGGCCTGTCCTTCCAAATACAAGAAGATTTTACCTCAAGGGGACGTCAAGGGGAAGTCCAACATAAGTCATTATAAGACTGGTTGGTTTTATGTTTCTTGCCCATCCTTGCGTCATCTTCAAAATTTTGCATTCGTTCTAAATCAGGTAGGCGAGCTAGGAGGACATAGGCTAACTTTGTCCTTTCTTTGTTTCAAGTCTAAATTTTTGCTATGTTCTCTACAGATAGAGCTAAGATAGAGAGACCAGAGCTAAGTGCGGAGGAGATTGAAGTGCTTGACTAGTTTGCTACCTCTGAAGATTTTTGGAATGATTTGAAATTTGATGAAGAGCTCCTGCAGGCATAAGAGCTTTCTCCTGCTCTTAGTGCCGAGCTTCTTGACAGCTTCCAAGATATCAGAGCTTGCGGAGTAAAGGAGGTCACTCCAATCGATTTCAAGGAGCAAAGTAACATAGGGAGAGTTAATCTTATTAGACCTCCTCCCTCAGCTAGGTCAAGGTATGTTGCCACTCCGACGTATGCTCAAGTTGGTCATCCTTCCTCCTCGGTGATCACGAAGGGAACTTTACTAGTATCGATGCCCATTTCACAGATGGGACCAACTGAGGTTGAAAGAGTGCCATTGAGGTCTCTTGATCATGGAGAAGGGTCTTTAAATGAGCCCCCTCCTAAAAAACAGAGGTCTGACAAGGGGAAGGAGATCACCGTTAGCCTAAAGGAAGAGTCTGATGGCGCACCGGGGAACACGTCTGAAGGCCTGGGTCCAAAGACGTTAGCATTCTATGATATTCTTCACAGAAATATGCATCAAATTTTGGGGACTCACATGAAGTCATTAGAGTATGAAGGGATATGTGGTAGTGCCTTGCTGAGCATACTAGCTTGCCACTATCTGTTAGTTAGTATAATTTTTCCTTAATTTTCCCTTTCCTTGGTAGGTGATCTAATCCTATTTGATCTTTTCAAGGGGCATTAGAAATAATAAAATTAAGCGACAAGATCATAATTTGGGAAGAGGAGCAAGGCAAGCTGCAAAACGACCTGCTGCTCTGACTAAGAAGGTAACAAAGCTGAGAAAGAAGTTAGAGCACACTGAGGCCAAGTTACAAATTGTTGCTGCTGCAAGGAGGAGGGCCAAGGAAGCCTTGGCTTGTGAGGCAACCAGCTTAATCTCGGGACTTCACAAGGTAAATGATGAGCTGAGGCAAAGGAAAGAAGAGTTAGTAGTGTTGGCAAGGGAGCTGAGGTCCTTGAGAAGAGGGTAGAGGCTATTAGGGAAAGGGTAACTTATGCCGAGGATAGGGCAACGTGAGCTAAGGAGGAGGTCAAGCAAGCTAAAGAGAGGATAGCCCAGGCTGAGGAGGAGACTGCTCAGGTTAAAAGGGAGACTTTTGCCATGATTGCACAGGCTAAAAAGGCTGTGATTTTTGACACTACCAGTAACTTCCTGTATACTTTGTGGTGAAAACATCCAGCTATGGACTTCACATTCTTCGATGGAGAAATTGAGGCAATTATTCAAGGCTTTATAAAAGACACGAAGGCAACTTTGGCCCCAGACGCAGAAATTGTTGGTGAAGATTTTCCTACTCGGGATAATGACCAAGTCAAGAGTAGCTTGCTAGTATAGGAAAAAGTCACAGCAGGACCTAAGGAACAGGTGACAGAGAATTCACCTGCACCCATTATTGACTCTTTAGCTCATTAGGACCCATCTGGGCCTCCAACCTCTTCATAGGTTATGCCTCCATGTTTTTACCTTGTACCTAGTATTTTTGAACATTTTGGACGTATTTCTATCTATCAATCGTATGTAATTGAAATATTTTTTGTTGATCTTTGTGTGAACTATTTACTTTAAGGTAAATCTCTTTAATTCTGCTGTTTGCTCTGATTCTCTTTTTGGATTCTTTGTTAAATCGCATATTCAAATGTTTTGCTAGTAAATCATGACTTTATGCTAGAATGTTAAATCAGTTAGTCTTTTTAACTTTTTAAGATGATGAATTGAGTTGTCGATCTGAATGCTCAATTTATGAGCTAAATAGTTCTAAGTAGATTGCATCACCAACTTAAATTATAGTAGATAAAATATGAGCCTCTTAGCTTCTTAGGATAGCTGGTTGGGTCGTTATCTTAGAATATAGCTTTTCATTAAGCATAAGTATGGTTAACTCTGAAATCGGTTCATGTCAAACAGGGAATACATTGGAGAATTCTTAAACACAGAATTGAAAGAGAATTTTTGGACCTCTTTATTTGAAATTTGAATAATGGTACAAAATTATAAAGCCAAGCTCGCCCTTATTAATAATATGGTCGAAGATGCATGACATTCCATGCTTGAGGGAATTCAGCCCCATCTACACTTGTTAGGTGGTACGATCCGTTACCCAAACTCTCCTTTATTACGTATGGGCCTTTCCAATTTGGACCCAATGCTCTTTTCCTAGGTTTACGAGCTCCTAGTAAGATAAGGCATAGCATGATGTCACTTGCTTTGTAACTCTGAGCTTGAACCTTTCTATTATAATGCCTTGCAACCTGCTGTAGTTGTGATCCTAAGACAGGCCATATCTCTTACTTCTTCGATGAAGACGAGATTTGCAGTGAGTAGTTGGTTATTATCCTCTAGATTAAAAGTTGCCCTTCGGTGTGAAGTTGCTTCAAACTGCATTGATATCATAGCTTCAGACCTATAGACCATTAAGTAAGGAGTCTCTCCAGTAGTGTTGCGAGCTGTAATTCTATAGGCCCAAAGTACTTTTAGTAGCTTGTCCACTCATGCTCCCTTTCTGGCCTCCAGTTTCATCTTCAAGATCTGTTTGATGATCTTGTTTATCGCTTCAACTTGTTTGTTAGCCTGAGGACAATCTATTACCAAAAAACTCTTCACAATCCTGAGGTTGTTGCAAAACTTAATGAACTACTCACTAGTGAACTAGGTCTGTTATCGGTTACAATTTGCTAGGGGACTCCGAATTAACAGATGATATTATTCCAAATAAAATTTTCAATCTTGGAGGAAGAAACTTCTGCTAATTCTTTTGCTTCCACCCACTTGGTGAAGTAATCAATAACTATCATTGCATGCTTGCAGCTCCTATAACTTGTACAGAGACATCTGATCAAGTCAATGCCCCATATTGCAAAGGGCCAGGGACTGACCATCTGTTGAAGGCAAGCTAGAGGAGCTCAGGGAATTTTAGCAAACCTTTAGCATTTGTCACATCATCTAACAAGGTTAATTGCAAACCTTTGGCATTTGTCACATTGTCCAACAAGGTTGATCACATCCTTTTTCATAGTTAGCCAGGAAAAACCCTATCAGAATGCTTTTTAAGCTAGAGATAGCCCCCCAACATGGTTTCCATAGTATCCTATGTGAATTTCCCTTAGGATGGAATCACAATCAGGGCTATCGATGCATCTTAGAAGTGGAGTCAAAAAACCCCTTCTATAAAGCGTGTCATCAATAATACAGTATCTAGCAGCTCGAGCTTGTGTACGGTATGCTTCTAACTTGTCCTCTGGGAGCTCTCTATCTTGTAAGTACTTTAAGATTGGACTCATCCACAAGCTTTGAACCTCAACAATTGTCATCACGATGTCTTTTTGCTTGATGCTTGGTGATAGGAGAGTTTCTACCAGGATTACACCTAAGAAATCCACATCTTTGGTTGAGGCCAAGCGAGTTAGTGCATCTGCATATGTGTTTTGAGCTCATGGGACCTAATTAATCTCATACCTCTAGAAATTGTTAAGTAATTCTTGAACTTTCTGGAGGTAGATTATCATCTTCGACCCCTTTGCTTGATACTCACCTTTTACGTGACAAATGACGAGCTGAGAGTCGTTGAATATCCTTAAGCTTTCAGCTCTTACTTCCCTTGCTAAGCGAAGTCCTGTAAGCAGTGCTTCATATTTTGCTTCGTTATTAGTAACTTGAATTCAAATCATAATGTGTAGAGGATTTTATGTCCCTATAGGCTGATTAACAGTATTCCTATTCCTGCTTTTTGCTCACATGAAGACCCATCTACATAAAGCTTCCACCTTGAGCCTTCTGAAGTCTCCACTTCCTTTTCCACTAGTCTAGTAAATTCAGCAATGAAATCTACTAAAGCTTATCCCTTGATGGCCAACCCCAGTTTCTACTGGATGTCAAATTGGGCCAGCTCGATGGCCAACTTAAGCAAGCAACCTGAGGTGTCTGGCTTTTGTAGGGTTTGCCTTAACAGGTACTGGGTAAGCACCTTGATGGTATGCATCTAAAAATAAGGTCATAGTTTCTTAGAAGCAATCATAAGGCAATAAGTGAGCTTCTCCATAGGCATATATTTTTCTTTCGTATTTAACAGTCTTTTACTTAGGTAATAGACTGAGAGTTTGGCTCCATTTTCTTCTCGAATAAGAGCTACGCAAATAGCACGCTGGGATACACCTAAGTAGAGAATGAGTTTCTCACCTTCCTATAGCTTAGACAGCAACAGAGCTTGGCTCATATATTCTTTCAAGTGCTGGAAGGTAGTCTCGCACTCCTTAGTCCATCCAAACTGTTTAGCCTTCCTTAGAACATCAAAAAATGGCACACATCTATCTGTTGCTTTAGAAACAAATCTACCAAGTGCCATGATCCAACCAGTTAAACTTTGCACATCCTTGATCCCAATCAAGGACCTCATGTCAATAATTGCTTTGATCTTCTCTGGGTTTGCTTCAATCCCCTTACTGTTAACCATAAACCCAAGAAACTTTCCTGAGACCACTCCAAACATGCACTTGAGTAAATTCAATTTCATCTGATATTTCCTCAAATTTTGAAACATTTCATCCAAGTCCCTCACAAGATCCTCAACCTATCTAAACTTTACGAGCATGTTATCCATGTAGACCTCTATGGTCTTCCCTATTTGTTCTTTGAACATCATATTGACCAGTCACTGGTAAGTCACTCCTGCATTCTTCAGCCCAAAGGGCATTACCTTATAGCAATATAATCCATGATCTATAATGAACGAGGTATGCTCCTCGTCTTAGGGCTTCATAGGTATTTGGTTATACCCCGAGTAAGCGTCCATAAAGCTGAATAACTGGTGCCTGGCTATTGCATCACCAAGCTGGTCAATTTTGGGCAAAGAGAAACTATCCTTCGGACAAACTTTGTCGATGAAGTCAATACACATTCTCCATTTCCTATTCTTCTTTTTCACCAAAATAGGGTTAGCTACCCAAGTCGGGTAATGAGCCTCTCAGATAAACTTATTGGCCAATAGTTTATCCACTTCCTCCTTCAGAGCATTAAAATGCTCAGCAGTTATCTACCTCCTCTTTTGATGAACTAGTTTATGGTGAGGATCAATGTTAAGTTTATGTGACATGATCTTGGGGTCAATCCCCACCATACCTTTATGATTCCAACCTGTTTGATGAACTAGTCCAGATTCACCTTGAGGAAATCAACCTGTCTGGCCTTCATGTTGGGAGGCAAGTTCTTCCCTAGCTTAAGGTATCTCTTACTGTCTGCCTTACTGACTTGTACCTTATTGAGCTCCTCTATGGGCCCAGTTTCCCTATTTACATCCAGGTCATGTGGATCAAGGTCGTGGCTAACTGCTACTGTACTCGAAGCTCAGGGTTCCCTGCTAGACACCACATCAACTATTTTCTCTCTTTACTCAATCTTGACAGCATCCTTGTAACATTACTAGGCTGTGTATTATTTACCTCACACACATCCGACTCCGTTGGGGGTAGGGAACTGCATCGTCAATGTTTTGGTTGACATGATCATGCCTAGGTCATTCATTGCTCGTCGCCCCAGCACTATATTATATGCTGAGAGGCCGTCCACGATCAAAAAATCAGCTAAGATGGCGGCTTGGTAATTTTTGTCCCCCAAAGTGATAGGGAGCCTGACTTGTCCCTTTGGAAAGATGGCATCTCCCATGAAGCCAAAAAAAGCCTTAAGCGAAGGCTTCAGGTCACTTTTGTTCAGTCTTAATTGCTCGAAATATTTTTTATACATAACATTTACTGAGCTTCCGGTATCCAGCATGATCCTTCGTACTTCGACATTACCAATTTTAGCCCATATGACAAGGGCATTGTTGGGGGGATTGGATCCCCTATGCATCATTGTCCACAAAGGTGATGCATTTAAAGGTGGTCCTATCTCTCTTGGTGGGTCTTTTAGACCCACAACCTATAGACAAGACATAGCTCGCGCTTCATACATAGCGTTCGTGTGACTCACGTGAAGTACTTGTGATATATGGCACACCATGGATTGTAAAGATGGTCCTTACCATAGTTGTCTGCTCCCACTTGACCTGCTAGGATGGCTGTATGTCTATTAGGAGCACTGAGGCCGCTGTCCTGTAGATCATACTACATAGTCTCTCAGACAGCCTCTTCTTATCAGATCTTCTATTGCATCCTTAAGCAACCTACATTTGGAGGTGTTATGCCTAATGTCATTATAATAGGCACAAAACTTGCCAGCATCATTGTACTTATGTGGAGTTTTCAAGGGCTTAGGCTGCCTAAAATCCTCTCTGTGCTTCTTGATGGCAAATATCCTCTCTGGGGTGTTAGACAGGATACTATAATTATCATAGCAACTTTGAGGTTCAGGTCACTCTCTCCTGGCTTTGTTAGTAGGTCGGATGCCTGCATTATCATTCGGTCTCATTTTTCCTTTCCTACGACTACTCTCTTTTTTGTCCTGGACAAAAGTGGAGCTACACATTTCATTCTTCTATCTAAACTTCTTTGGACTGAAGGTCTCCTCCCATCTAACCTCCTTAGCAGCTCGCTCATAGAATTCTCCCAGATTTTTCACTGAGGATTTATATATGCTTTCATATATCTTCCTATCTTTGCGAAGTCTAGCTAAAATTATTGTTAGGATGCTGTTATCAGAGGGGCTTTACATATTATTTATCTCACATCAAAATCTTGTAACATAATCCTTCAATGATTCATCTTTTTGATGAAAGATTGTTGCCATATGGCAAAATGGCACAAGTTGCTTCTTGAGGGCCCTATATTGATCGATAAATTTATTTTGACATTTTTTCCAGCTTCTGATGCTGCGAATTAGAATATTCTTGAATCATGCTCGGGGTACATCACCGAAAGTGGCAAGGAAGACGCGACATTTAACTAAGGAGTTAGTAGTTTAAAGGTCCATCTGGATGTTGAAAGTATCTAAATGGTCATACGGATTGCTTCTCCCATCAAATGAAGGGATGGCATGAACTTTAAATCGGTGAGGGAGAGGCTCTGTCTCGATCTCTTTGGAAAATGGGGTCCTCTCCTCATAGCGATCTGACTGGTCTCAAGCTGAGGGATGTTTTTCCAATCGCCATACCCTCTATAATAATTCCTCTAACATTGTATCTTGCATTTCAAACCATTAACCCTTGGTACTATTGTAACCTGCATTTGAGCCCTCAGTGTAATGCAAGCTCCCAAGCCGTCAATTTCCATCATGTTTGTGATCTCGATAATCCTATGACTTAAGTCACGAGCTACTGGAATGACCTAAGTCTACTCATTGAGGCACTTCCCCAGCTGGATTCCCTTCTTGAACTGACACATCTTTTTGTGGCCCTCGATCAATTTTCCTAACTATAGTAACTTCAGCCTATTTTTGTACTCTATGGGTGTGCATTTGGGTTAGCACAACAACTGCATCAACAAGTCTCCTAACTGTGTTCTTGAGTGCCTCATGGCATCAGTGCAATGCTTGTACACCATCAGTTTCCAGTGGAATCGAAGAAGTGCTTGCCAAGAATGGGTTTCTATCCTCTGTCGCATTTCGCTGTTACTCTCCACGGCCACCGAACTAGTTAGCAGTGGCATCAAAACTCCTAGTCATTCTTCCTCTTGCCATCATGGTTAGTTGGTGAGTCAGTAGAAAAGTAATCTAGTCCCACTAGGCATGCCAAAATATTGACAGTCAATTTTGAAAATCGATCAACCAAGGGTTCTGAAAACCAAACTACTATAAAAGCCGTGAAAATATGAAGAAACTATAAGAGCAAGAAAAGGAACAAAGTGAACACATAGGGTTGTTGACGTGGTTTGGTTAAAACCAGTATGGCCCCTATGTCCGTGGTGGCTATATTCGCTATTTACAGTTGTTTCACTATTCAGTTTATCAGAGTTACAATACTCATAGCTCTCTTGATATTTTTACAGGGTTTCTACATGTATTTTCTACTATATCTATTACAATGATCTCCCCTCCAATTTATAGAAGTAAGGAAGGTTACAAGTTACAATTTAACATTGTAAAACTATGATTATAGTCGCATTAAGCAATAAATGCTAGGCATCGGGTAATAAATGTGAGACAAATCATTATCAATTTTTAGAGTCCAATTCGCTAGTTGGAAGTGTGTTTTATACTATGACCAGACATTAGTTATGTTCAATTACACCGATGGGAGCTCGTTGAGACCTTGGATGGCTAGAGGCTTCAAGCTTACACCAGGCAATCTGTCGATTGGCTTTTGTGACCTTGCTCCAAAATGGATCATCCCTTTTGCCCTAATCTGGTCCATTGGGCCTTTGCTAACCCATTTCACTTAATCCCAAAAAATGCCCATAACACATCATCATCCTTCTTCACGTTTTGCCCCCTTTTCCAAGTTTCAAAAAGATGTTATTCATGCCCTCAACGTCTGTCTCTCCTAACTCACTTGGAATGTATGGGTCTTCTTGCTTTGATTCAAAGTTTGAAGCATTTGATTGCATTGCAATCCCTCATAGTAGTCTTCTTCTTCTTCACCTACTCTTAGGAAAAGCTTGGATATTGGGTTCATGTTATCTAACAATCAGATTGAGTTTTCATTCAGAACATGTTTTTGGGTGTTTGAACATGGAAACAATCTTTTTTTTTCAAGGTTTGCATGGCTAAGGGCTTTCATCCTTTTTTCCTTCAGGACAGACCTGTCAAAACGGGTTAACAGGTCTTATCAGGTTAATTTCACAGGTAAAAACTGTATGTTAAGCCAGTCTCAGGTCGGGCTATTTTTTTGCCAGGTCGGGGTTAGGTCAGGTTACTATAGTACCAACCTTAGTTCCAATCCTAGGTCGACATTTACTAAGCAATCCCAGACGGATTTTATAACCCGTTACATTTTAAATATTAATTTCACATCATTGATTAATTGAAATTAATTATTATTATTATTATCATTATTTCAAATATAATTTATTGGTTAAAATAGAAGAAGAAACATTGCAATAGCATTAAAAAAAACTTTCCCTTGAATAATTTATTTTTTAAAACTTATAAATTATTCCTTTGATATAAAATATTAAATTTTTTAAAAAAAAGTTTTTGTGCAACTTTAGTAGAATTAAAAATTGATGTTATTAGTATTAATTTTAGATAGGATTATTGTTCTAATATTAAATTATTATTATTA
>JANHAO010014718.1:0-15192 GCA_026873985.1 Saraca asoca
AAAGATAGACAAAAACTACAAGTTAATGACTAATTAAGGGTTAAAATCAGGTATTTTTATAGGTACATTTTCTACTTATCAGATAGTAACTGCGTAACTGGCCAATGAAGGATGATAGTTAAGAGTTCAATTAGTTTTAAGTTCAACTTTGAATTTGAATAGCTAATGGGAAACGAGTTAGAATTTGTTTAAATAGAGGATAGTGTTAGTTGAATAAAATGCTGATAAATTAGTGGTGTATAATTGGAAGTGCAAGATTGGGTGATTTGGTGATAGTTGTATATTAGTTTTAAGACTATGGGACTCTATAATGGATGCTATTGTATATACTGAGCAAATTAGTAATCCGTACATGTTTGATTCATACATAAATATTAATTGGGTGAGCACTTTAACTGAGTTGACATGATTAAATTTGCATGGTGCATAAATTTTATTGGTTCATTTGACAAAAGCATTTATGGATAATTCTTGAGGTCAAGTAAAACTAAGATTGAATTAATAAATGGTTTGTCAAAAAGGATGTGTTTCTAAAGTGGTTAGAATTAATTAGAATCTTGATTCCCACTATTTCCAAAGTTTTGACTCATTTTTTTCTTCCTTACCACAATTGGAGTCTTAAGTTTTAGCTCCCTCACCTATATATAGATTGCAAGATTGCATCAGTGAATTATTCAAGAATCAAAAATAAAAATTACTAGCCTTACGTCCTTAAGGAAGAAGAAACTCTACTTGATACTGAACCTTTGTTTCATAGGCAGAAAGTCAAACTGCAAAGTTATCTTAGATAGCCATCTTATGTAGAAGGAGCCTCCTATGGCTATAGTTAATCATCAAATAAGAAAGCTTCACTCCAAGGAATTCCATCGATGAAGGTCCTGTGGGAGAACCATGGGAAAAAAGAGATGACCTGAGAGCCTAAGTCCCTCATGATGAATAAATACCCCTAACTATTTGAATGATCTAATGGTAAGGATATTCACTTCTTATAACTATGTTCCTAGAATTCGAAGATGAATTCTTTTGTTAGGGGGAAGAGTTTGTAATACCTTAAAGAAAGGCAAAATAGAAAATATTTTTTAGAGGGACCAAAGTGGAGCTTTAAAATTTTTCATTGCGGCCATAACGTAATTTCTCTTTTCCAGGAGGACCTTTTTGAAGATGTTGTTGAGTCAACATGGTCAAAATGCAATTTACCCCATTTCCTTTGATGATATATTTTTTCCTAACTGGCTTCCTTCTTTCTCGCATGTTTGCTTCAGCCAAAACCTTTGTTGCTGCTTTGTTGCGTCCAACATCCAACACCCTTTTCGCCTGTAGCCTTTGACGAGCTCCAACCATTGCTCATCATCTTCTCCCTTCTTCGATGTCCTTCCTTTTGCTGACTCGACTCAGTAGTTTCCTTCCTTCTCTTCTAGCATAGTTCAGATAGGCTGCATATCAGCTCATCGATGGTGAACCAGCTCGAACCGAGTTGTCCACAGCCACTTTGGTTGGTGATGAGTATTCTCAGAATAAAAATTTTATTTTATAGGCAGTCTATATCAATTTTCAAGTAGATCTAACTTGAAACCCTTACCTTCAAAGTTAAAGAAAATTGAAATTTTCCTTATTAATTTGCTTTAGTTAAATTTCCTATTGAAGAACTAAGCACACTAATATCAAATTTTTGGAGTTTCAGCTAAATACCTAAATAGGTTGAGTGACTCAATTTTCCAAGTTAGCTAATCTAGCTTTTTGAGGAATCTCTAAGATGAGTGGATAATCCTACTCTTTTGATAAATCCCATTTGCAATACGAAATAATTTTTATGATATAGATTATTATGATTAATGAATAATAGGATTTTCTTATGTTCCTTGTGTTGAGAGTTTAATCGTATGTTGTATATATACGAAAATGATTTGTTGTGATGAAGTAATGCATTTTATCTTGATTTACGTAAATAGAACTAGTGATTTCATTTTGCTAAATGATGAATAAATATGAAAATGATTTAGCATATTTACGCATTTTATAATGATAATTGTTTACGAAAGCAAAGATTTCATAGTATGTAATATGGAAATGTTATCATTTTTGAAACTTATGCTACTTGGAATGTTTGGTGGTATGTTTGGATTATTAATATTATGATATGAATAAAATTTCTCTTATTTGTGGAGAGACTTAGTAGCATAATATTTTCAAATGATTTATTGAGATCTTGGATTCACTAAAAATTCATTGCTAGTCTCAAGTGCACTTATGACTAGAATATGTGATGGTGTAAATAAGGGGGAGCTGTCAAATGTATGAATGTTTGACAGGAGTGTTTGGATGAATTATGGTGATGTTTGTGATGTTATGGTTACCTCCAGGAATTGTCCTTTGGGATTCCAGTTAAGTGTTTTGCTACTTGAGTATTGATATATTTTAGCAAGCTTTATTAAATTTCTCTCATATTTACGTCATGATGAATACATTTCATAGTAGCATACTATGTTGCTCATTTTATTTTGTTGAATACCATATTTTATTTATTTTACTCTCTTAATGGATGAAAGTTTCCAAACCTATGTTGAGATTATGGCTTTCGAACAGTTAAGCTTATTTTCACAACTATATACATATTTTATTCTTTGAATTTTGAATATGAATTGTAAATGAAGCTTTTGGTTTTCTACGGGATTATCAGCTCACTGAGTTTCAATGAAACTTACTCTATTTTCTATATATATTTTTCAGAGCTTAAAGACACCTCCACTATTCCTTTACCTTATACTGGTACAAGATCTGCTCATTGATCGAGTAAACCTCATTCTGTAGAGTTTAAAGGTATATTAATGGTGAAAACCTTGGCAGTTGGTAGAGTTATAATGTATATGTATTTTGATTTATGAGTGCCCAGTAAGACATAGATTTATGTAATCTAGGCCATTTTGATTTTTGTATTATTATACAGGATGTGGTGGGCATGTAGCCCTTGTCTGTTGTATAGGCTTTGAACCCAGGTATTTGAAAAATAGAGGAAATTTTGTCAGATTTTTGGTAGAATTTGATGTGTAAATACTTATCTATGCATCAATGTCATTATGGGTCTTTGGTATGTTATGTTAATTGGCAAAGAGTTTGCATTGTTACGCTTATAGAAGGTTTCCTGACAGAGACCTTCTACGCTAGTCACATTTCGTAAATCGGAATGTGACACATTTAATCTCATAAAAATAGATATTATATCACCAGAAAATAAAAAATATAATTAATAATTAATAATTTGTTATTGCACATAGTTTGAATCTAAATTAACTGTTGTAATAAGCCCAAACCTCATATACAAATTCAAAAAGTTTTATATTTAAAAATTTTAAATTATAATATTTATAAAACATATTTACCATTTCAATGTTTAACAAAATATTTTAAATTGATATCTATGGTTTTAAAATGAATATAATAATTAACTACTATATAAGGATACTTAAAATTTACTTATAGGTTATAAATATAGTACATACTTAGTAACGTTAGAATTTTGAAAAAAAATAAATGTATGAGATGTCAAATATCTTATTTTTAATTCAAAGAGAATGTGAAAATATAAAAAGAAGATATATTGAATCAAAAGAGGATTAAAAAACTTCAAAAGTTCTATCCACAATTTGAATTAGAATGTGAAACAACACTACAAAAAAAAGCATTTTAGCGACCGAAACTAGTGATTGAATTTTTTCGACTCTAATAACGATCGAACTGTGACTACTTTGTGACTGATTTGCTAAGAACAAAAAATATAATATGTTTAAGAACTTAGCCACCGAATCAACGGCCGAAATGGTTCAGGGGCAAGCATTTTGGTGGCTATTCAGTTGCCATGTAGTTGTCAACTATGAAAATTTTGTATTAATTATAGAAATTTTTTACAATCGAAATGTTCAATCGCCATATTGTATCTGGATTCTTTAGCCATCAAATTTATTCGATCACAGTTTGAGACATTTTAAAAAAAAATTAAATCTCTAACCCTAATCCTCCAAATTCCTCAAATACCTTCTCCCAGAAAATGGTTTTCATTCATCTGTAGAGGCCAAGCAGCACTCACCATATTCTCTCTCCATTTCTCAAATAAAACAATATCACCGTGGAGTTTTGTCTGTCATGGCTGAGCTATTCTGCTTCTGAGGACTGTTATGGCCAAGGTTAGGGAGCGAGTAGATGCAGTGGTTCTTTTGCTCTGTCTACAGGACACAACCTGTCCCTATTTAGTCGGAGCTCGTCCAGTATTAGTTACTGTCCTTCTAATCGAATCGAAACTAGTAAGGGTTAAAGTTGTTGGTCTTCCAACTTGAAAAAAAAATTGTCTGCTACAGCTAGGAATTTTGAGGTGTTGTCCAGCAACTGAGTTGGGTTGCAGAACTGACTCTTTCAACTAGTGATGCTACAAGCCAAAGCTGTTAAGTGTTGGCCTTTATCCTTTTACTCAACTGCCATGACTAGATTGTACTACCATCTGGGATGGGTTTTGCCTTCATCAGGGGCCAAGATATAAACTAGTAGATTAGCCATCCCTATCTACAGTAAAGGGTTGTCACAGTATAGCCTGAAGGAACTGTCCACCGTTCAGCCCATGAGCATAAGTGCTCAGCTAACTCCTCCACTCCAACTATTGCACATTGGTTGAGAGCAATGACTGCTACTAGCTGAAGCCAAACACAGCAGTTTGAAGGCAAGTAAATGCTTACTTAGTATGGTGACTGCATATGTGTTCTTTTTCTTCTTTTTTTTTTATGTGTGTTTGATGATAAGGCATATGGACTGTGTTGAATTGAAAGTATAGGATACTATGGTTGTGTGTGTTAAGGGTGCTATGTGGGAAGTTGTAGGTCGAGTATAAAACAAACAAGTTCTAATGGCTTTATGGTAATCACCTTTTTCGGGGGTAATTAAAAAAAGGAAAGAGAATATATATATACATGATATTGTTGGGTATTTAAAAGACTTGCTAAATTGATCATTGGAACCTTTTTGGGCTTAGATGTGCTTGAGCTATAAATTTTATTACTCTAGGGTGCAACTATGGATAAGTTAGTAGCATAGAAATCTTGTTAGGTCCATTAGTCATAAAATTATTAGACCAAAAAACAAAAAAGGGAGTAAATGATTGGAGTTGTCAATTGGCTATTTGTGATAATTGAATTTTAGAGATAGTGGTAGAGAGGAATTATAGGGAGGGATTGAAAAAGTAAGTATTGTGATTTGTAGGGGATAGGTAATAGGTGAGTTAGGTTATTGTTATGGGCATTATTAGGATGCAAAATTTGGGCCGGGTTAAGTCCAGGAGCAAAAGCAGTCGATCAAGGTTGGGGTCTAGTACAGAATCCAATTCCACCAAACAAAGACTTCGGTCATCAATTGAAAGCCATGAAACCTTATGATGACCGCATAACAGAAGGTGCAATCCGATCGAAACCCACAACAAGCAAGACCGTCAACCCCCCAGAAGACGACCAGATGATGATAAAGGCGACGACCCAAAAGTCTCGTTCGCTCGGCCTCTGACCTTCTCACTTGCTCCCTGCTAACGGATGCCCGTACGGAGTCCAGTCAGGCATCAGGAGTGTGTCAAACCAATTTGACAACTTAAGCCTCAAGATTACACATCAACTCCCCAGAAATCTGACAATGATTTGCCCAGCATTTATTGCCCGATGGCAAGCATTTAATGTCATAAGCGACTAAGATAATCATTCTATTGATCATGAAATTACATTTGTAACCTTCTCCCTAACTATAAATAGAAAGGGAAGGACCATCATAGGGGATAGTGAGAAATACATGCAAAAACTCTGCTGGTAAGAAAAGAGAGAGTTCCTTATGTAGGAGCCTTAGTGAGAGAACACCTTGCCTATTATATAAAAGTCATAGAGCTGTTGTAATCTGATAAAAAAAAGACCTTCTGATAGTAAATAAAAGAAGAACAACATGGACGAAGGAGCCGAGGATTGGCTTTAGCCAAACCATGATAAACTCTCGATGTCATTGTTCTCTTTCTCCCTTCTCTAATTTTCATCGCCATTATCTCCTTTCTTCTTAACTTGTAGCTAGGGATGTCACTGGATAAAACTAGTTGATCAAATTTTGGTGTCAATATTTTGGCACTAGAAGGAGGGCCCCCACTGCATATTCCTTATCTCTAATCTTTGAAATCTGTTTCAGACATAATGGCAAGGGGGAGAACTATCAGGAATACTGAAATTCCCGTTAGCCAACCTAAGTACCAGATGCAGTAGCAAAACGCAGCCACCCTTATAGCAGGCCTCGAAGCTGGCAACGGGCAGACTTGGTAACAGCACCAAGAGGCTCTTGACAAGCACCAAGAGGCACTGTAAAACACCATGAAGGAACTGGCCAACATGGTACGGACGTTGTCTCAAGTGCATACCCAAGGCGCACCGGGACGAAAGGGAGCGGTCACCTCTAAAAACGAGCATCGTCATCCGAGAACTCAACATGATCAGCAAACTAGGGTTGAACGCCATCAAGCCCATTCACTTCATTCCTCTAACTCATGATTGAGATCCAAAGTCCACCGACTTCGAGAGGACAATGAAGACGAGGAGGACGACGTCCAGGAAGAAGATTTGCACCAAAGTGAAGGCTCGAGCGAAACTGATGGCGATAGAGAAACAGATCACGACCTAACTGACTGCAAATGTAGCTAGGAGCGCAAAACCTCATATCGACATTCTGGTGGGAAGTAGGAAGAAAAGAGTCAAAAAACCTCTAATCATCGATTGAACTCCTGAGATCAAAAGGTCAAGGAATTATTCCAGAGAATGGAACAACTAGAAAAGAATTCCACCTCCTAAGGAAACTGAGAGTCCCGCGAGGGGAAAACCCCTCTCTCTTGTCGAATCAAGATAGAGCCCCTTCCCCACAAGTTTAAATTCCCAAATGTCCCCTTATACAATGGGGGCAGTGACCTTTATAATCACTTGGATGCTTTCAATGTCCAAATAGATCTACAAACTTCTAGTTCGCTGGTGAAATGCTGAGTTTTCCTAACAACACTCAGGGAATACCGCTGACATGGTTTAGAAGTCTTCTGGCTCGCAGTATAAGAAGTTAGGATGAATGTCAGACTAAGTTCCTCGATCAATATAGGGCACTAAAAAGGCAGCTCGCCCCCTCCTGCCACCTGCCCATGATTTTCCAATGAAAGGATGAGCCACTCAAGGACTACATCACGAGGTTCTGATGAGAAGTCAGAAATGTTAACAACCCATTGGATAAGAGTATCCTCACTGCAATCTCAGTCAGACTTCAAAAAGACAGGAAGCTGTATGAAGACATATACAAATCCCCTATCAAAAGTTTAGGAGAGTTCTACGAGCGGGCTGCAAAGGAAATCCATTGGGAAGAGACTTTTGGCCCAAGGAAGCTAAAAAAGAAAGATAAAGTGGACACCTTTAAGGGGAAGAAAAGAAGTGGGAATGAGAATGACCGAGGAGGCCGAGAGAGTGGTCTGAGAGGCCAAATCATAAAGAAAGACCGAGGTGAGCCCTATCAACCTCAATGCCACTACGAAACCTACACCGTCTTGTCATATGCCCCCACTAGGATCTACGCTATAGAAAAAGATAACGAAGACTTCGATCGGCCTAGGCCCATCAAGACCCCCATCAATAAGAGAAATCGGAACAAGTTTTATGCCTATCACAACAAAGTCGAGCACAATATGTCAGATTGTTAGGCGCTAAAAGACGCCATCGAGGACCTAATCAAGAGAGGTCATTTAGGAGAATATGTGGTAGGAGCTCTAGGATAGTGACCCCTGCACCCTCAACAACACATGTCGCAGAGTCATCAGAACCCTGAGAATGAGGAAGCACCTTCCATAAGGATGATTTTCACCATACATGGCGGGCCTCACATTGACGGCACATCGGGTCGATCATGCAATTGTTATGTGCGGGGGGTCGGCCGTGTCCTTTTCGCCAGCCATGTGCAAAATGACAGGCCAGTCAAAAAGGTGAAAACTGTTGCGAATGATATCTCATTCACCTAAGAAGACGCATCGAGAGTGCACTTCCTGCATAATGACACTGTCATTGTACGAGCAAAAATAGCCAATACGGAGGTGAGAAGGATAATGATAGACATTGGAAGCTTCGACAATGTAATGTATAAAGCATGCTTTGATCAGATGGGCATAAGCACGGGCGAAATAGACCCATCACCAGAACCCCTTTATGGATTCACCAGAGATGGGATACTTCCAACAGGGCGAATCAAACTCCCACTCACAATAGGAGACCCAAATCGACAAGCCACCACTGTGGCAAACTTCTTGATTATTGACTGTCCATCAGCCGATAATGTGGTACTAGAACGACTCACCATGAATGATCTTGACATGGTAGTATCAACTAAAACACTTATCATAAAATTTCCTACCCCAAGTGGAATGGGATGTGTCCGGGGAGAACAACAAGTAGCCCGCTGTTGCTATGAAGAAGCAGTTAAACTCGGGGCACATGAAAAAAAGGTGGACATGGTCTATGGTGGGTACTCCCACCCGATGAGTGAAAAAGGGGTCACCTACGACCTTTACCCTCGAGAGGTGGATGCTGAATGGACCACAGGGCCAACCGAGGATCTGAAAGATGTGCGGGTAAGTGAGAAAGATGAGGAGAGGTGTTTGAAGGTGGGAAAATGATTGCCACCCAAGGTAAAAACATAGTTGATAGACTTTTTTAAGGCAAATGCTGACGTATTCACCTAAAACCATGAGGATATGGAAGGTGTCGATCCAAAGATAATGTCACATCCACTAAACATCGATCCCTAGGCTAAGCCAGTCTGTCAGAAGAGAAAGCCAATGACCGTCAAATGTTACACGACACTTAAAGAAGAGGTGGACAGACTCCTGGCCAACAATTTTATTAGGGAAGCATGATATCCCACCTGGGTAGCCAATCCCGTCCTCATCAAGAAAAAAAATGGGAAATGAAGGACGTGTGTCAATTTTATAGACCTTAATTGGGCATGCTCGAAAGATAGCTCCCCCCTACTAAGGATGGATCAGCTTGTTGATGTGACGACGGGACACAAACTCTTCAGCTTCATGGATGCCTACACGGGATATAATCAGATTCCAAGGGCTGCACAGGATGAAGAACATACCTCATTTATCATTGATCGCGGATTATACTGCTATAAAATGATGCACTTCAGACTAAAAAATGTGGGGGCAACTTACTAGCGATTAGTGAATAAAATGTTTCAAGAACAAATTGGCAAAATAATGGAGGTTTACGTGGATGACATGCTTGTAAAATCCAAGCAGCTCGTCGACCATGTCCGTGACCTAGATGAAATGTTTCAAATCCTAAGAAGGTATCAGATGAAGTTGAATCCACTCAAATGTGCATTCAATGTAGCCTCGGGTAAATTCCTCAGTTTCATAGTCAATAACCGAGGGATCGAAGCCAATCAGGAAAAGATCAAAGCTCTCCTCGACATGTGTTCCCACACTAGCCCCAAAGATGTCCAAAGCTTAAATGGCCAAGTCACTGCCCTGAGCCGGTTCATTTCAAAAGCCACCAATAAGTGCATTTCCTTCTTCGACGTCCTCAGGAAGGCAAGAAGGTTCGAGTGGACTGCGGCGTGCGAGGTCACATTCAAAGAACTTAAAGCTTATCTCGGCTAAGCACCCCTCCTTTCCAAACCAAAAGAGGATGAGAAATTGACCGTCTACCTCAGAGTATCGCAACATGCCTTGAGCGCAGCATTGACAAGAGAAGAAGGGGCATTTAGCTCCCCATCAATTATATAAGCAAGAGGTTGTTGGATGCAGAAATGAGATATTCATCTATGGAAAAGCTCACTTATTGCTTGGTTGTAGCTTCAAGAAAGTTGTGACCCTACTTTCAAGCACACAATATCAGAGTTCTTACACAATATCCCTTGAGGCAAATCCTACAAAAGATCGATGTCTCTGGATGACTACTTAAATGGGCAATAGAGCTCGCTCAGTTTGACATTGAGTATAAGCCCAGGACAGCTATCAAGGGGCAAGCGCTGGCTGATTTTATTGCTGAATTCATAGGGCTAGTAAGAGAAGAAATAGAAGTCTCTGAGGCCCCATGTTGGGAGTTATTTATTGATGGATTGTCTAATCACAAAAGGTCTAGTACGAGGATACTTCTCGTCAGCCTAGAGGGGCATAGAATCTTTAGTGCCTTAAGATTTGAATTTCATGCCACAAATAATAAAGCTGAGTATGAAGCTCTGCTGGCAGGCTTACGACTGGCCAAGGTGGTGCGGGTGAAGAAACTAAAGATATTCAGCGACTCACAGCTCATCATTTGCCAAATAAGGGGCGAGTACCTAGCACACGAGCAAAGGATGACGAAGTATCTCCAAAAAGTCTGAGAGTACTAGGATCCTTTCAGCAATCTGAAATCACCCAAGTTTCACGAACTTAGAACACTCGTGCCGACACCCTGGCTCGATTATCCACAATAAATGACTTGAACCTTGCGGAGTAAATCCCAGTAGAGCTCCTTTCATCCCCAAGCATTGAACAATAGGATGAAATTGTAGTAATTACAGAAAGGCCCGACTCCTAGTTGAACCCTATCATTAACTACCTGAAGAATGAGGCCTTGCTAGAAAACAGGCTCGAGGAACGACGTCTACGAGCACGCGTAGCTACATATTGCATCTACGACAATGTTCTTTATAAAAGAGGGTTTTCAACCCCTCTCCTGAGGTGCATTGACGGCAAAGATTGCAACGTCATTCTAGAAGAAATCCATGAGGGGCATTATGGAAACCATGCTGGGGGCCTATCGTTAGCACGGAAAGCTCTTCAACAAGGCTTCTACTGACCAACCATGAAACAAGATGCAATGGACCTTGTTAAAAAATGTAACAAATGCCAGAGATTTGCAAAGATGCCCCAGGTTCACTAGCTTATCTAAAGCAAACGATGAGCCCGTGGGCATTCACTATCTAGGGAATAAATTTGATTGGGCTACTCCCAAAGGCACGGGGTAATTGCAAATATGCCGTTGTGGCCGTAGATTACTTCACAAAATGGGCTGAGGCGAAGGAGCTCACCAAAATTTCATCTTCCAAGATCATGAGCTTTGTCTGGAATAATATCATCTACAGGTACGGGGTCCCTCAGTAGATCGTCACCGATAATGGGACCCAATTCACAAGCAAGCAGTTTATGGAGTTTTATAATGACTTCAAGATTATTAAGAGTTTCACGTCCGTAGATCACCCACAGAGCAATGGGCAGATGGAAGTCGTCAATAAGATCATTAAAAAGATCTTGAAAACTAGGCTGGAGGCTAGAAAAGGAGCATGGGCTGATGAGTTACATACAATACTATAGGCATATAGTGCAACCCCCTGCAGCTCCATAGGAGAAACCCCTTTCTCGATGGTCTACGAATGCAAAGCAATGATTCTCGTGGAATTTGAAGTCACGACGCAATAAAGAATTACCTTCAACCCAAAGGTGAACAACGAGCTACTCGCTGCAAGCCTAAACCTTGTGGAGGAAGTGAGAGACAAAGCTAGTCTCAGGATCACCACACATCAACAGTGCATTTCAAGATGTTACAACTGAAAAGTGCAATCCCAGAGGTTCAAACCAGGCGACATCGTTCTACAACTCATCCTGCCGGGAGCTCACAAGCCGAGCAAAAGGATCCTAGGACCAAACTGGGAGGGTCCATACTTGATAAAAAGAGTTGTGAATAATGGAGCCTATCACTTAGCAGACTTAAACAGGAAAGAATTTCCCCTTGCCTAGAATGCCAGGCATTTGCACCGGTATTAGCAGTGAAAATTGTAAAAAATTGATTATGTAAAATTTTGCATATTTCCCTCAAGACATGATGTAATTTCAGGGAACCTAGTGCATTGCAAGATGGCAATCAACATAAACTTATAAAAATGGAAAATAAGAGGAATTATATGTTCAAGATATTGAAAGTACAGAATTTCATATGTAAAGATCATCATACCATAAGTTACAGACTAAACAAAAAGGAGAGAGAGAGAGAGACCACTCTAGGGTGCAGGAGTTTCGAGAGCTTCAGGGGCGGGAACGTCAGGAGCTATGGTCAGCGGGGTAACGACTTCCTTGCTAGGAACCTTTATCTCAGCACCCCCATCCTCGCTCGGGGGACCGATTTCAACAACATCTCTCTTAAAGGATTCCACAGCTTCCAAGGCTTGCGGTCTGAAAAATGAGAAATCCATCTCCAGATGTTTTTCCCATAAGGTGTAGAGGAAGGATTCACAAGTTCGTTGCCTCGACTCCCTGGCAGTGATAGCCACCCGCAAAGACATTTTCGCCTTAGCAAGTCGAAGTTCTTTCCTCACATCCCCTAACTCCTTTTCAGCAGCTTCGGCCCTATGACTTGAGGATTTCGCTTGTTGTATTGCATTTTTAGTAGCCTTATTGGCTATCTGCAGATGCTAGTTCATCTCATCTAATTCTATCCTAGCCTTCCTCAAGTTGTTCGAAGCATGCCCAAACTTCACCTCAACAATCTCGTGATGCTACACCTCGCCTGCGAGCTTGGCCTTTACCTCCTTGATCTTCTTGTGCCACTCCCGATTTTCGATGATAGAAGCCGTGAGATCATGCACAAGCTAAAACTCCTCGTCCTCTTGGGCTTGTGCCTGTTCCTCAATCTTCATCAACACCAAGACATTCTACAAAGGAAAGGTCGACGAAAATAGACAACTCTAAAACTATCAAGCAAGCCAGAAACAAGGGCAAGAGGAGACTGAAAATTTTGAATGGCTTAATGAGAGGGAGCAAGAGAGCTCTCCCGGTTTAAAAAAGAAACAACTTGACCGTCAGATTAGAAAGGTTGCTGATTACCCGTAATTCGACGGCCTAGAAGCACGAAAGACAATAAATGATAGGTCAGAAAAAATGCATGAAAATATGGAAAATTGGATTACCCACCGTCATTGAGAAATGAAAAGCCGTGCGTGCAAAATAAGTGGGGAGTCAAACCATTCGATAGCTTTTGCATGCTAAAAGGTCCGGGGCAAAGAACTAATCTTGCGTCCAAGTAATGCGTGAAGAGCATAGAATTCTTGCATGAGTCACGTCCAAGTAATGTGCATGCCCCGCACAAAATTCTTGTGCGGATGACCCCGTGTCCAAGCAATGCATGAATATACGTAGAATTCTTGCACGAGTCTGGGGCAAAGAACTGATCTTGCGTCCAAGTAATGTGTGAATAGCATAAAATTCTTGCATGAGCCATGTCCAAGTAATGTGCATGCCCCGCACGAAATTCTTGCATGGACGACCCTGCATCCAAGTAATGCATGAATATACGTAGAATTCTTATATGGGTCCAGGGTAAAGAACTAATCTCACGTCCAAGTAATGCACGAAGAGTGTAGAATTCTTACACAAGCTACGTGCAAGTAATGTGCATGCCCCGCATAGAATTCTTACCCAAATGACCCTGTATCCAAGTAATGCGTGAATATATGTAGAATTCTTATACGGGTCCGAGGCAAAGAACTAATCTCGCATCCAAGTAAGACAAGAAGAACATAGAATTCTTGCGTGAGCTGCGTCCAAGTAATATGCATGCCCCGTACAGAATTCTTGCGTGGACAACCCTGCATCCAAGTAATGCGTGAGTATACGTAGAATTCTTGCGCGGGTCCGGGGTAAAGAACTAATCTCATGTCCAAGTAATGCGCGAAGAGCGTAGAATTCTTACGTGAGCCACGTCCAAGTAATGTGCATGCCCTACACAGAATTCTTACGTGGACGACCCCACGTCCAAATAATGCATGAATATACGTAGAATTCTTACGCGGGTCCAGGGCAAAGAACTAATCCTGCGTCCAAGTAATGCACAAAAAGTGTAGAATTCTTACGCAAGCCACATCCAAGTAATGTGCATGCCCCACATAGAATTCTTGCACGAATCAGTTTGGAACCCCATACCCGAACAAAGCTTCCACTCCACGAAAGGCTCTTGCACAAATGGACATGACCGATTGGCAATGCCGCGTGGAAATGAATCGTAGTTTTCACCGACAGTTTAAGAAATCAATTCGTGCGACAAGCTTGGGGCCAAAAACGAAGACAAGAAGACAACTCCCAGCCCCAAAGTGAGCTGAGAGTTGGGGGGCTTATGTTATGGGCGTTATTAGGATGCGAAATTTAGGCCGGGTTAAGTCCAGGAGCAAAAGCAATCGATCAAGGTTGGGGTCCAGCATAGAATCCAATTCTGCCAAACGAAGACTCCGGTCATCAATTGAAAGCCATGAAACCTCGTGATGATTGCATAACGGAAGGCACAATCCGATTGAAAGAGTTTAAACCCATAACAAGCAAGACCGTCAGCCCCTTGGAAGATGACCAGACGAGGATGAAGGCGACGACCTGAAAGTCCCGTTCCCTCGGCCTCTGACCTCCTCGCTTGCTCCCTGTTAACGGATGCCCGTACGGAGTCTAGTCAGCCATCAGGAGTGTGTTAAACCAATTTAATAGCTCAAGCCTCAAGATTACACATCAGCTCTCCAAAAATCCGACAATGATTTGCCCAGCATTTATTGCCCGATGGCAAGCATTTAATGTCATAAGCGGCTAAGATAATCATTCTGTTGATCATGAAATTACATTTGTAACCTTCTCCCTAACTATAAATAGAAAGGGAGGGACCATCATAGGGGATAGTGAGAAATACATGCACAAACTCTACTGGTAAGAAAAGAGAGAGTTCCTTGTGTAGGAGCCTTAGTGAGAGAATACCTTGCCTGTTACATGAAAGTCATATAGATGTTGTAATCTGATAAAAAAAGACCTTCTGATAGTAAATAAAAGAAGAACAACATGGACATAGGAGCTAAGGATTGGCTTTAGCCGAATCACAATAAACACTTGGTGTCATTGTTCTCTTTCTCCCTTCTTTAATTTCCATTGCCATTATCTCTTCTTTCTTCTTAACTTGCAGCTAGGTGTGTCACTGGATAAAACTAGTTGACCAGATTTTGGTGTCAACAGTTATGTTTTAAGGGTGATAATTGATGTGAGCGCTTGATATTGCAAGGATTGAGAATTATAAGACATGTGAATAATAAAATTAGCTTGTGTGCCCTTCATCAAATTAAGATCTTAACTCTTATTGATATGATTTTGCAACT
>JANHAO010014719.1:0-15217 GCA_026873985.1 Saraca asoca
TCAGGAAATTAATTGGATTAATTTCATATGCCTTCAAAGGGTTTGAAGGGCATTTTAGACTTTTGTCAATATTTCGGGGGCCTACCGGATCACACGCATAATAGGGAATGATATGGCCAATGTTTGAGTATATTTGATGTTCAGGGACTAAATCGTAATTCAATGGAATTGCTTGGGGCCGAATTGTAGTTTATGAAACTACAGGGACTGAAATTCAAAATCAGAAAATGTTTCCTATTGCATCAAAATGACGTCGTTTTGGGGCGCCTCTTTGTCTTCCTCACTTGGCCGAATTCAGCCATTACCCACGCGAGAATACGAAGAGGCCGTGAGGGAGGGAGAGCTTGCGTAGTGGAGGAAGGGTTCCTCGGTCGATACCGGCAGCATTCGACGTAGATCTAACCGGAAATGGTTTCCGGTGTCCTCTATCCTTTCTTCCCTTGAGTTTTGCTAAAGAGTTCAGCTGAAATGGAGAAGTGTTCTCCATGGGTGGTTCGGCCATGGCTGAGCCGGCAAGGGAGGAAGAAGGCCGGCGGTGGTCTGGCGACTTTTCGGCTTCCAGTCAGTCCTTTCAGCTTCCAAAGTCTTGCTAGCACAAGAAGAAAAGCTGATGAGGTCATGGGTGTTCTTCTCTGGCGTGGATACTAGTGGAAGGAGGACATTTGGACTCCTGAGGTGACCGGAGAAATCAAATATTTCTGTTGTGCAAGGAGCTGGATTAAAGGTTAGTCTTGCTTCCTTTTACTTTGTATTTGATGTATGTGATACATTGAAGCCTCAAATCAATGAATCTTAGGAGATGAGTTTCGGCCAAGTGTGTCTTCTCTACTGAAATTTTTTTGAAATTTTCCCTCTCTTGGCTGAAGCAAATCTAATAATTACTCTTCATAAAGATTTCTTTACATCTTGTTCTAACTATGAATATGGTACTGCTAGATTGGGAAGTCAAGATTCATGCAATATCATTAGTATTAGAGATATCAACCTAGAAACTAACACTAGATGCAAATTGGTATTGAAGAATGTTAGATATGTTCCTGATATCTACCTCAGTTTGCTTTTTACTGGAGCACTTGATGATATGAGTTTTGCAAATTACTATGGTAAAAGTAAATGGAAACTTATAAAGGGATTTCTAGTTGTGACAAAAGCTAATATCTTTACCAAACAATAGTAACATTGCGTAAAGAAATGGTAAATGTTGCTGAAGACTTCTGGATTATAGCATATGCACTTGGGTCATTTAAGTGAGAAAGGACTTGATGTACTAGAAAAATGAAACTCCTTTCCTATGAGAGATATGTTTTTAAAGAATTATATTTATTGTTTGATTGATAAATAACATAGGGTGTTGTTTTTTAAATCTCCTCCATATCGGAAATCAAATATTCTTGATTTGATTTATATTGATATCTGTTTTATGAATTCAAGAACTCTTAGTGGTTTTATATACTTTGTTATATTTATTGATGACTACTCTAGGAAAGTTTGGGCTTATATATGATCTAAAAACTAAAGACTATATGCTTAATGTTTTTACTAAATTTAATATGTGTGTTGAAAGAGAAATAAGAATGAAATTGAATTGTATTCAAGCATATAATAATGGTGAGTATAGAAGTCCATTTGAAAAATATTGCAAAGATCATAATATCAATTTAAGAAAATTATTCTAAAGACACTTCAACAAAATGGATTATAGAGTGGATGAACCAGACAATTAATGAAAGAATTAAATATATATTCTCTTATACTAAGAGTAGTGGAGAAATTTTTTATTTTGATTTAAATTTGATCCGCATTTCTTAAAAGTTTTATCTTTTTTTTTTTAATTTTAGATTTGATTTTAAAGTTCTATGTATGGGTTTAGCAGATTAACCCCTCTGACAGTTATAAAGAAATAAATTCTTAATATACACAATATAAGCACATTAAGAAAAACAAAGTTTTTTCGTTAGAAACATAATTCTAACCCAACTAATCTTTTTACGTCAAAAAGTATTAAAATAATTTTTTTAAAAATTATATTATATATTATATGAAATTAAACACAACATACAAATGTAATGATATATTATTGATTAATTAGATTAGGTGTTGATTAATGATTAGTTTTGTATAATGCATGAAATATATTTTAGAATTTCTCATCAAAATAAAGGATGTGAGAGGGGTGGCTACGTTGACGTGTTTAGCTTATTATTTCTATGTAACAGGGCACATTGGTTCAAAAAAGACTGCGACACGAGGATAAAGATCTGCTCTCAGTAATCTGTTTTATCAGGTTATTGTATAATTACGTGAATAAAACTGTAGTTTTAGCTGTTAGGACAATGAGATTCAATAAGAAGCTAATGTCATTATTTTGAGCAAGATACCGTTGCAACCCTGATATTAATAAACCTTCTTTCAATTTAAGAAAAATATTATTATTAAATCTATTTTAAAAATTCTATGAAGAGAATATTAATTTTAATTATTAGATCAAAATTATTAGTTAAAAAATTTATTTTGTGACTAAATTACGTTTCTTTTATTTATATAGTCTCAATTCTATTTCACTTTAAATTATTTCTATTTTATTTTAAGTTATTTATTTTTTACAATAAATTATAATTATTTAATATAAATTATATTAATTTATTATTTCATTTTATTTTATGCAATAAAATTTTTTGATAAATATTTTATTTTATGGAATAACTTACGATTTATTTGATGTAATTTATATTAATTTCTTATTATATTTTATTTTATGCAATAAAAATCTATAATAAATATTTTATTTTATGCAATTTATATTAATTTATTATTATATTTTATTTTATACAATAAAAATCTGTTATAAATACTTTATTTTAATACATTTTATTTTATACAATAAATTACATTAAATATAATAATTCATAAATTAACATAAATTACATAAAATAAAATATAATAAGAAATTAATATAATTTATATTAAATAAATTACAAAAAATAAATGACTTAACATAAAATAAAAATAATTTGAAGTAAAATTAGGTTGAAACTATACATGAATAAAGGAATGATAGTTTGATTACAAAATAGATCTGTTAATCAATAATTATGATCTAACAATTAAAAATTAATCTTTATTACATATATATATATATATTATTTCTTATCCATCTAATGATATATTACTTTTTTTATTTTGAAAATTTTAGAGGTCATAATCACTCCATCGAATTATGCTTGCCGTAACGGGCTATCTGGAAACCACACACTTAATCTTATGTTGAATGTCTATTAAATTTTTAGATGAATGCTCACGGTAATGCAAGACAACACCTAAACATGTCAAAGTCTTAAAAATATGCATAGAACACGGCATGGTATATATTAAAATTGCATAGAGTTTGAAAATATCAAGAATATGATAATATACCTAATTAAAATGTATTTGATTTATCTTTAAGCACAGTTAAATATTTTAATTCATAAGAGCATCGTTCATTGGCTGTTTACAAGTGTTATTGCTCGAAACGTGTTTGATACAAACAAGATTATTTTCTTGAAGTATCTGTTTTTTCTAACTCATTGGTGGTAAGTGATGTGTGACTCATACAAAGGTAATCAACTCAAACTATGTATAATTAATAATGTAGGAATATAACTTTCTCCCGTTTGCAAATTATTCATGTAATGGTTGGACGGGGGAAAACAGAAAAGAAGAGAGAAAAGAAAGTTACATTTAGAATTTTTTATTAGAAAAGAAAAGAAAATGAATGTTTATGATTCATCTAAAATAGTCTAGTATTAATATCTTTTAATACTCATTGTTTTGTCTTCTTCAAATTGAAAAGATAAATTTTTAGGAATTTTTAAACTTAAAAAACAAAATAAAGATTTATGATTAATCTAAGAAAGTTCTCTAACACCCTTTAATATTAACTGTTTTCTCTTCCTCAAATTTAAAGATTTTTTTGAGGATTTTCTAAATATAAAAAAAAAGGAAGTTATTTTATCTTAGTCGGCATTTATTTTATTTATAAAATATTTTTCATAAAAAATATATTTTATATAAATAAAAAAGCTTTCATTTTATTTATATATTTTATTATTAATAAAATAATATATAATGTCATGATGATGATGATGGAAGAAAATTTGTTCTTTGATTTAAAAGGATATTATTTTTTATCAAACTTATCACATATAATATTGAAGAAAAAATATTTTTTATAATATTAATATTTTGTAAATATAAATACATGTAAATAAGAATACTCTTATATAAGATATGTTTTGACAAAATAAATTGAACCTTAGTCATCCATTCACCTTTCTTTTCTTATCTTATCTTTTATTTTATTTTTGCCGTCTTCTTCTTTTTTTTACTCCAATCTTTCAAGTATACCATGGCGTCCCATGTAATATATTTTAGATTTAGTCCAAGATAGAAAAGAAAAAGAATACAAGTGCGTATGTACTGATCCATCCAGCTGCATGCTTTTTTCTGGAAAGGACATGGATTCCTTGTTCGATTAGACTTTTGTATTGATTCCAAACTTAACACCGAATCAAAATAGTAATTCTGCTGTCATTTCATTTTCTGTGTGTTGCCTAAGAACTTTCGCGGTACCTATGCCTGAAATTAAAGCAGTCATTTCTTGATTATGATGCAAGTTAAGACAGCAGAGGAAGCTGCCTTGCAGTTTCTCACACTGCATTATTGGTCGACATCTATAATTTATAACTTTAAAAATTATGATATTTCATTTAATGAATAAATTTTAAAAGAAATTTATGTATATATATATATATTAATAATTAAACATTGAGTGCATGTTCTTTAATTTTAATGAATGAAGGGCTGAATATTTATCTTATGTTTAATGAATAAAGAGATGAATATATCTTTTTATGTTTAATAAATAAAGAATTTTTGAACATATCTAAGACTCTCTTATTAAGTATAAATAAATATTCATATAATTTTGTGAAATATGATTAAGAATAATATCTTATAAATTTAAAATATTTTCAAGTTATAAGAGTGTCAAAGAATTCATTGATATTATTAATTAAAAAATTTATAAAAATTTCATTATAATCTAAGAAAGTGTCATCATTAATCCTTTAATAATTACGTGTAGGGATAATTATCTCTCTAAAGATTATGTAATGATCTCATTATATTAAATATTACCTTATAACATATCCCCAAAAGTAGTCGTTGCCACATAATTAAACAGACCACTTTCATCTTCAGAATCAGATTCAAGAAACCATTTTCTACCTTTATGTTTTGGAGTTTTATGCATATTGGAACAAGATGCAATTCAGTGTTGTTATTATTATTATTATTAACTTTTTACCGAAAGTAGCATCTATAGCTACTGTAATTTGCCTTTTTTTTTTTTTTTTGGTTCCATGTATGATCTCCCTTATCAATTTGCTATTGTGAAAGTTTGAGTTTCTTTCCCCCTTTTTTTTTCCCATCTGAAAGCAACACAAGCCACATACTAGCAATGCAACTATGACATAAAAACTCTTCTTTCCAGAAAAGAGAAATAATACAATTTTAAAAGTAAATATCACTTGTATGGAATTCATATCATTGTGAATTCTTTATTTTTATAAAAAAAAAAATTGAAGTTGAACAAGTTGTTTCGATTTAAAGTCGTCATCTGCTTTTTTTAAGACTTAAAGTATTAGTTACAAATTATATATCCTCTTAAATCAGTGACAAAGAAATTATAATTTAAGACATGAATGATTAAATACTATAAAACTAAAATTCTATTTTATTTTAGATTTTTGTTAGTGTGCCTTCGAGTAAGGAATATATTTTGCTACAAAGTAGGATAATATTTACAGTGAGCATGTCTTGGTTGAGAAAAGGTGAAAGAGGTCGACTTTATTTTTCTACAATTAATTTTGTATTGGATTTATTTAATTATATGAAATGAGAAAAATTGATCTAAGTAATTTAATATTTTTCATTATAATATATTCTTGCATTTTTTATTATAAGTGGTATCAAGAGCTTGATTGTTACTTTAGTACATGTGATTAAATAGAGAAAAATTTAAGAGACACAAGGATTAAATTAAATTTTCCAAATTATTCGTATTGGAAGTCTAGAATGAATAACTTATTATATTGCAAGGATTTTTTTTATCCCATTAAAGCTAAAGGTATTCAACCTGTTGAGAAAACTAATAATAGATTGAAATAAAATAAACAAGAAGACTATTCATTTGATTAAACAGTGGACGGGCAATAGCGTATTCCATCATGTGTTTACTGAGATTGATGCTCATAAATTGTGGAGTAACTTAGCCAATTTGTACTAGCACAAAACTGCACAAAATAAAGCCCTTTTGATTCAAAAGCTGATGAACATAAAATATAAAGAAGGGTGTTTAGTGATTGAGCATCTGAGCATAAAATTGTAGGCATTACTATTATTTAGTTCCTTGTCAGACAGTTGGGAAACTCTAATTGTATCTTTGAGTAATTATACTCTAAATAGGAAGTTGACATTGACAATGATGAAAAATAACATGTTAAATGAAGAAACAAGAAGAAAAGAATATGGGACTTCAAATTATTCAAATGTGCTAGTTACTAGAGATGGACATGGGAGAAATTAGCATAAAAATTTTGACCATTGTGGAAAGTCCAGAGGAAGATCACAATTTAGAAATAGAAAAAAAGTGAAGTATTTCCATTATAGAAGATCAAACTAAATTAAGAAGAATTGCCGACAACTGAAAAGAGATAAACTAAAGGTAAGAGGCGAAGATAAGAAAAAAGATAAAGATACTACTATTGTTGCATCAGATGAAGAAGTTGTAATTGATCATTATGATGAGTATTTGAATCTCACATGTGAGGACTCTACTTAGGTTATTGCATCAGCCTGGAAACTAATACTAGATGCAAATTGGTATTGAAGAATGTCAGATATGTTCTTGATATCTACCTTAGTTTGCTTTTTACAGGAGCACTTGATAATATGGGTTTTGAAAATTACCATAGTAAAAGTAAATGGAAGCTTACAAAGGGCTTTCTAGTTGTGACAAAGGTAAAAAGATTAATTCTCTTTATAGTAACATTGTGTAAAGAAGACGTGAATGCTGTTGAAGACTCTTCTGTGTTATAGCATATGCACTTAAGTCATTTAAGTGAGAAAGGACTTGATGTGTTGACAAAATGAAACTCCTTTCCCATGAGAGATATGTCTCTAAAGAATTGTACTCATTGCTTGACTGATAAATAACATAGAGTTTTGTTTTTTAAATCCCCTCCATATAAGAGACCAAATATTCTTGATTTGATTCACAGTGATATTTGTTTTATGGATTCAAGAACTCTTGGTGGTTCTATATATTTTGCTACCTTTAATGATGACCACTCTAGGAAAGTTTGGGCTTATGCTCAAAAAACTAAAGACAACGTGCTCAATATTTTTACTAAATTTAATGTGTGTGTTGAAAGAGAAACAAGAATAATTTGAAATGTGTTTGAGCATATAATGGTGGTAAGTACAAAGGTCCATTTGAAAAATATTACAAAGATCATGACATCAATTTGAGAAATTTGTTCCAAAGACACCTCAACAAAATGGGTTGCAGAGTGGAGGAACCAGACAATTAATGAAAGAATTAGATGTATGCTCTCTCTGAGGGTCCCAAAATCTGGATCTTGCCCTTTTTATGTTTGTAAATTCTATACTCTTTAAGTTTGAGAGATTGGATTCTTGTTGCACAAAGTTTTTCAAAAAGATTTCTATTAGAAGATAAAGAATGTATTGAAGTGACTAGAATTTAATTTCCAATTATTCAAATGGAACAGCACCAGATATCAAAACTATATCAGAGTGCAAGATATGCAGCAAAATGTTTGTAGTGCAGAAATAACAATAATACAAAAAAAATAAATCAAGAAACACTAGGGTTTTTAAAATAGTTTAACTTTACCTAAAACTACAGATGAAGTCTACATCTACTGAATCAATCCTTAACTGAATGATCTTTTTTATTACAATTCATAGAATTTAAGTTAGGCTCTTGAAAACTAGTTTACAACAAAATTTCACCAAGCTCTTACCTAACCTAGATACACTAACAAAACATCTTTAGCTTAATTGTAATCAATTTTACAATTAATAGAAGATGCAAGGGAAGATCAATCTCTTCCTTGTATCTCCAGTTCCTAATCAACCTCAGAAACTAAAAAATCAAACAAGAATATGGTAAAAGAAAAACAATATCAGAGTTTAAGATGAAAATTTCAAATAACTAACTGTGTAATCCTTAGAGAATCTTATCTAAGTAGTTAATCAATTGTGGTTTTGAGAGACTGAGTTAGATCAAGTGAAGCACAAAAGTTCTCTTTGATTTTCACACTCAAAGTGATAAAGAAATTATCTGAGTTCTATGTTGAAATAAGTGCGTGAGGGTATTTATAGTTATTGTAACTGGCATTTAAAAATAATTGATTTTTAAGTCTTGAATTAATTCGTAAATCGATTCGTAGTGGTTATAACTAACTAATAACTGACTAATCGATTTGTAAATCAATTCAGCTTGTGAAAATCATGAAGAAATTCATGATCAAATCGATGCATGAATCGATTAACCCTTTGTGTAAAAAGATTTGTGAATCAATTGCATAATCTATTCAAAATGATTTCAAATGTTTCGGTAAATCCATTTTCAAAAACTTTCTTCACAAATCGATGTGTGAATAATTCGAGTATATTCCACAAGATTCTTTCAAGGAATCGATTCGTGAATCGATTCTCAAAGTGAAAAATAGTTTTTTTTATCAAGATTTAACTTGTAAGAATGCATTAGAAAATATAGTTAGAAAACATTTAATTTAAACTCATTTCATTTGATTTATTTCAACCTCATATTAGTTATTTTAGAAAAATATTTAGATCAAAGATTAATTGGATTACACTTATAAAAGATCCTATAGAAATCAATGAACCCTAAGACTAGGTTGGATCTATTGAAATCTTCAATGCTACTTGATCAACTTTAAGTCTATAAGAAGAACAAACACTCAAAGTATACGGTTGGATCGTGACATCAAATAAAATTATTTTTCAACATCAAAACTAAAGAATACATGTTAGTAAAGCTAACACTCTCATGCTAAGTTGTCCAAAGCCTTTTGGGGTAATGTAATGAGAACTACAATAGATTTTATTAACCTTTCTCCTTCTACTCCTCTTGATTATAATTTTCCAGATAAGATATGGACTAGGAAAGAAGTCTCGTACAATCATTTGAGAGTGTTTGGCTGTAGAGCATTTGTGCACATTTCAAGAGATGAAAGATCTAAGCTTGATGGCAAGACTAAATAATGTGTTTTCTTGGGTTATGGTCATGATGAATTTAGTTACAAATTTTGGGATATCGTCGATAAGAAAGTGATCAGAAGCCAAGATGTGGTATTCTTTTAAGGCTAAACTATTGAAGATCTTGGTAACATTGAAAAACCAAAGCCAGTAGGCACAGGTTATGTGGATTTGAATCCTAAATCTCCCAGTATGGTAATTGATGATCATAGGGGAGATGTAGAGGTTGATGATACTACACTTCAGCCTGAAGTGCCTATTGATCCGATTTTACTTGAGCAATCTCTTCAACCTTAGTTTGGAAGATCTACTAGAGAGCTCTAATCTTCTCAAAGATATTTGCCTAATGAATATGTGATGTTTACTTATGGGAAGAGCTTAAGAGTTATGAATAAGCTATGTTTAATGAGCACAGAGAAAAGTGGCTACAAGCAATACAGGATGAACTGAATTCCTTGCAAAAGAATAAGACATATGAACTAATGAAGTTGCCTAAGGGTAAGAAAGCACTCAAGAATAAGCAGGTGTTCAAGATAAAGTTAGATGCGAGTATCTCGTAACCAAGATACAAGACAAGGTTGGTTGTGAAAGGCTTCAGTCAAAAAAAGTGGATTGACTTTGAAGAAATATTCTCACCAGAGGTTAAAATATCCTTTATCAGAGCTATGCTTAGGTTAGTAGCTAGTCTAAATTTAGAAGTTGAGTAGCTTGATATGAAGACTGCATTCCTTTATGGTAACTTGGAAGAGGAATTTACATGGAACAACTGGAGAGTTTTAGAGTTAAAGGCAATGAGCATTTGGTATGCAAGATAAAAAAGAGTTTGTATGGACTTAAACAAGCACCAAGGCAGTGGTACAAGAAATTTGATTCATTCATGATGGATCATGGTTATGGTAAAACCACTTCTAATCATTATATGTTTGTGAAGAAATTCTCTGATAATGATTTTACTATTCTTTTGTTATATATGAATGATATGTTGATTGTTAGTCATGATATCAATAAAATTAGTAACCGAAAAAGAGTTTTGAGCAAGTCTTTTGTAATGATGGACTTGTGACAAGCAAAACAAATCCTTAGCATGAGAATTTCTTATGACAAGAAGAATGGTAAACTCTAATTATCTCAAGAGATATACATTGAAAAGGTATTGGAGAGGTTTAACATGAGATAGAAAAAGAATAGATGAGCACGACTCCTTATGCATCTGTAATTGACAGTTTGATGTATGCCATGGTATACACAAGGCCGAATATTGCCCTTGTAGATGGTGTTATGTGTCGATTTCTCTCTAATCCTAGTAAAGAACATTGGTAAGCAGTCAAGTGGATACTCTGATATCTTAGAGGTATATCTTGATTTTGTTTGTTTTTGGGTATTGATAAGCCTATGTTAGATGGTTACATAGATCTAAACATGGCTAGGGATATCAACTCTAGAAAGTTTACTTCTGGATACATAATGACTTTTTTTAGGAGGAGCTTTGTTTTAGTAATCAAAGTTGTAAAAAAGTGTTGCATTATTTTTCACAGAAGCTGAATATATTACTATTACAAAAGCATCTAAAGAACTCTTATGGATGCAAAAATTCCTACAAGAATTAGGCTTGAAGTAAAAAAAAAGTATCTATAGCATTGTGACAATTAAAGTACAATTCATCTAAGTAAGAATTTGACTCTTCGTTCAAGGTCGAAGCACATTAAGGTACGATATAATTGGATATGTGAAACAATAGAGATGAAACAATTGACACTTGAGAAAATCCATACTGATGATAATGGTTCAGATATGATAACAAAGATTTTGACCACGCAAAAGTTGATCACACAAGGAGAAAATGGGTGTGGTGATGTGCCCCACTTAGTCATAAGCGGGAGATTTGTTGCTAGGTTTCTTTAAGTGGGCCCACATGTCCTTTATGTTTACATAAAGGATGAATAATAAAAAATAGATTTTAATAAAATTAGAATTCTTAATCCTTTTGCAAGAGGGCTTTATATATGTATATACAGGCTTCGTTTGCATACGTAAGGTTGTGAGAAAAAAAGAAAAATTGAGAAGTTGTAAGCCAAAGGGCACCAAAAAGGAAGATTACATTGGTTTTTACCCATTTTGTCAGAAAATTGATCATGAAACTTACTCCAATTTACATGAAATTTGAGTATGTTATTCCTGATATTTTTGGTTGTATAGTGCATATGTTATGTTGAATTTTTCTTTTTCTCTATTGGCTGATTTTACATATTTAATTGGTTAAGATTATTGTGTAAAGATTCTACCTATTTTGTTAAAGAGTTTTATTTAAGTTATTCCCTAGAATTTCTAAGAAAACGTTGGTGTGACCATTAATTATTTATTAGTGGAAGAACTTTTTACTGGACTAGGTCCTATTATTTTTATCTTGAATTAAGGGGTTTTCCACGTTAAAAATTACTAATCTCCTCATTTATTTTTCTGTAGTTAATTTTATGTTACATTTATTTAATTGCATAGGATGGAAAAAGTTGATCTGAGTAATTTAATATTTTCTGCTATGATATATTCTAGTGTTTTTTCCTAACATTTCTCTCTCTCCCCCTCCTTTCTCTATATATAGATTATAATTTGAAACAAATGATCAATTTACGATGGATTTGTTTTGATAGGAAATAAAATTTTATGTAAAGTATTTTTATAAGAAAATGTATTACAAGAAACACTTTCTCTTATCTGATGTATAGAAACCAACTATTCTTTTATTGAAAAATATTTATATAGATGCCAATTTTATCTTTAAGGTCAAGTCACTCAATAATTATTTTGTTATTAGAATATTTTTATGACAAGAGTTAAGAAATCTTTACTAGTAAAAATTAAAATATAAGTGTATTTTGTATTAAAAACAATATCACCAGAAGAATGTTCAAATTTTTCTTTTTTCATCTTCATCATTTCTTCATACAATTTATTTATATTTAATTGACTTTGGTGAAAATTGTTAATCACTTTTTCCAAGTCTTTTAATTGTCAAAATACTTTTTTAGTACAATTTTTAATGTAATTATTGCATATCAACATTTGCAGAAATTGAATAAGATAGGAGGAAGAAGAAAAACAAGGGAGAAAGTGGAAGAGGAAAGGAAGAATAGATAGGGAATAAAGGAGGAGAATGGAGAGAAAGAAAAAGATAAGAGAGGGAGAGAGGAAAAGAGAAAGAAAGAAGTAGAGAGAAAAAGGGATAGAGAGAAAATGAAGGAAAGTACGAAAGGGTATAAAGAGAAAGATAAGAAAGGGAGGGGGTAAAAAGAAGAAAGAAAAGTAGAGAGATTGGGAAAGTGATTTCTTTTAAGTAAAAAAAGGGAAAATACACTTTATCCCCTTAAAAAAAGGGAAAAATACACTCTATCATTTACTTGGTTAACTTGAAACCTGAATGCACATTTTTTTGGATTCAACCTCATCTAATACCTTCTTAAAGTATTGAATGTCTCTTTTAAGTCTGCCCAATGTTAGCCTACGCTCTTTGATTTCATTAGCATATTATCCACATAAATCTCTATATTTTTACGTATTTGCTATAAAAATACTTTATTCATCATTCTCTAGTATGTTGTTCCTGCGTTCTTGAGTTCAAACATCATTACCTTATAGCAGAAGACTCTTTGGTCAGTTATGATTGCCATTTTACCTTCATCATCAAGGTGCATCCTAATTTGATTATATCCCATAAATGCATCTCTAAAACTCAAGATTTCAAGCCTTGAAGTATTATTAACTAGCCGATCGATGTTCAGAAGCGGGTAAGAATCCTTTGGCCAAGTTTTGCTAAAGTTTGTAAAGTTAATGCACATATGCCACCCCACTATTGGCTTTTTTGACAAGAACTATATTTATTAACTACATAGTATGTGGGAATTCTCTAATGGAACCTGGACTCAACAATTTTTCTACTTTTTCTTTGATTATTCTTTACAATCTGACACTATAATTTCTCTATTTCTGCTACACGAGCCTGTTGCTGGGTCAATTGACAACATATGACATGCCACATTTGGGTCTATTCCTAGCATATATGTGAGTGTCTAATCAAAAACTTCAATGTACTTCTTTAATAACTCAATCAATTGTCTTTTTTTGCAAGTCAACTCAAATTTTGATCACTCCTTCGTCATTTTCATCAAAGATGTGAACTTTTTCTAAGTCTGACCTTGTCAATGTGAATTATTCTATCTGATATCCAATAAAGTTGAGTCTACTAACTAGCACTTGTTATTCAACGGGTTGATGACCACTTACTTCATTCTACTTGTACTTTCTTTACTTTTGGCCAAACAAGCCATGTATCATCTACGGGCTACCTGCTAATTAGCCTAGACTCCCTTATCTCTCCTATCGTAAGGAACTTCATCAGCAAGTGCAGTGTGAAAACTATGGCTCCTGCTTGGTTTAGGATGGCCTTCCTAAGATTGTATTGTAACTGCTATTTGGGGTAACCATGACTAAGAAATTAATATTAAGATTTCTAATCAACGAATGGGTTCATAAAGTGATTCTCAGAGCCACTGTCCCTTCCATTTGGATCTGTCCACTTGTAAAATCGATCAGAATATCTGTATAAGGTTTGTACATACTCTTTGGAATATTAAGAGCATTAACAATATATAAATATAAGATGTCAGCAAAACTTCCATGATTAATAAGTATCTTTTTAACTATGAGGTTATGGATTAGTGCTGAGATTGCCATTAGGTCATTATGGTCTATGTCGATGTCCTTGAAATCTTTTTTCATAAAACAAGTAGGCTCATATTGCTCCTCTCTCTTCTTTCCCACCATGACCATCACCACTCGAAGCTCCCTTTTCCTAGGGTTTCTGGAGGTCCCTCCTTTTGTGAATCCCCTGTAATAGTTTCCACCATCCCCAAGATTGAGGATTCAACTTTTGGCTTCTTTCTTTCTGATTGAATAGGCCAAGATGAATGGTCTTACTCCTTCATATCTTCCTTCCCTTTATGTTCATCCTCTCTACTGAATTTCTTATACTTAAATAGGTGTCCATGTCTTATTAGTGCTTCTATTTCATCTTTTAGCGTGACATAATTATCTATGTGACACTTGTAATCTTGGTGAAACTTGTAAAATTTTAACTTGTCTGTCGAGGGAAATTTTCTTTCTTTTTGGAAAGGAAATTTTATCAAGTATAATGCTCTCACATTTGAATAATGTGATCGATTGGTGCATTCAAAAACTCATAATTCTTGAACCTCCAATGAGGTGGTGGCCTTTTTCTACTTGAGTGCCTTGTCCTTGAGTTATGTATTTTCCAATTCAGTTCTCTCAACTTGTTGCCAAGCAATTTTGACCTCTTCAATATTTATTCACTTTTTCGATCAAGCCAACAATTCTGAGAGGGAAACTACGGGCCGCTTAGCCAAAGAAAGGGGGAAATGCCTTAATCAAAGGCCGATAATGATTTGATGCTCCATTAGCCTCTCATTGAGATCCTTAATTTCCAAAGCTATGGCTTTGAACTGAGCAAGGCACTGATTCACTACAAGAATTTCAGGAAATTCCAACAGACAAAATCCGGTGGAATTAGACATTCCAACGGATATTGGTTCGTTAGAATACCACTCGTTGGAATGGCCAATTCCAACGTCTTATTCCAAAAGATTTCTTACTCCAACAGAAATTTCAACAGACAATCCATTCATAAAATTTGTCCAACGAGTTCTTTTAATAGATTTTCTAATGGATATGTCCGTTGGAATACAATTCCAACGGAAATAACCCATTGGAATTGTAATTTAGTTTTTTTTATTTTATTTATTTTTATCCACTCCAAGGGATATTCCAATGGGTAAGTCCATTGGAATCATATTCCCAC
>JANHAO010014720.1:0-15178 GCA_026873985.1 Saraca asoca
GATCTCCATGGTTTTTGGCCAAATCAAGCCAAAAGGAGAGAGATCCAAAAGGGTTTTGATGCTTTCTTCTTCTTCTTCTTCTCTTGTTGCTGAAAAGGTTTCAGTTTTGTGGAGAAAGATTTCTCCATGTGTTTCGGCCATGGTGGCCGAACCAAGGAAGAAGAAGTGGTTGGAAATTTGTTCCGGGTTTTGGCTCCCATCTTGGTCCATCTAACTTCCCACACGTGCTAGTTCAAGGAGAGGAGTTAAAGAGGCCATAGAAGATGTTCTCTGACATGGATTTTCGATAGAGGCAATACACATAGGTTGCTATGGTGACCACAAGCTTCCATTGTAAAAGAAGCTGGACTAAAGGTTAGTTTTGCTTTTCTTTTCTCTAGATTTGATTTAAAATGTTGTACAACCTCTAACAATAGAATCTTTGGATAAGTTTGGTTCGGCCAAGGCAAGTTTTCTCAGAAAAAATTTTGAAATTTTTGCCCTCTTTGATTGCACCAAACTTTACAACCTCATCACTAGACGTACTAACTCCATTAAGGACACACGTCAACAATGGTAGCTTGCAAAAGGGTAAAATCGGGTGTTCCTCCCCTGTTCTAGCACTATTTGACCAATGCTGTGAAGTAGCTTGCTAGCGACAATCCAGCTCCAGCCAAGCTCCCCATCAGCACTTTGGAGGGTGATGAGTAATCTTAAAACAAAAGATTTATTTTATAGGAAGTTTACATTAAGGTTTTTTTAAGAAACCCCACCTAAAACCCCTAACCCTCAAAGTTGAGGTATGCTGAAATGTTGTTGTTCATTAGCTCCAGTGATATTTCCAAAAAGAATTAAGCACTCCAACGGCCAATCTTTGGAGCCTCAGCTGAAAAACTCAAGTTAGCTGACTTAGCTTTCTAGGGATTTTCTAAGGTGAGTGGACAATCCTCCTCACTTAATGATCTCATTTGTAAATATAAAATAATTTTATTATATGAAACATTATCAATCCTTTTGAATAATAAGATTTTCCCTATATATTAAAGTGATTTCAAAAGTATATTTACATGTTGTATGTGTACATGAAATGGTTTGTCATGATAAAATTTATGCAGTTTCATCTTGCCTCATGTTATTAGAATTGGTGATTTTATTTTTCTATGTGATGAATATACATGAAAATGCATCAGCAGGTTTATGCAGGTTTTGATAAATGTTGCTTACCCAAATAAGGCTTTTATGCTATGTGATATTTTCATATTATTGATGAGGTCTTGGATCCACTGGAAATTTATTGGTAACCTCAAGTGCACTTGTGACTAATTGATATGATGGTGTGATAAGGGTTGGCGATTAGATATATGAATATTTGACCGGTGTGTTAGGATGGATTTTGGGGGAAATGATGTTAATGATGTATGATATTATGGTTACCTATGAGGATTTTTCCTTTGGGATTCCAATTGTGTGTTTTAATTAATTGTATATATATATATAACTTTTAAAAATCTTCATTGACTTTCTTTCATATTATGTAATAGTAAATATATTTTCCATAGTAGCATATCTTGATGTTATCTTTATGCTATTGAATATCATAATTTCAATTACCTAATCTTTTTCTTAATGGTTGAAAGTTCTCGAGTCTACTTTGAGACTATGGCTGCTGAATGGGTAAGCATATTTTCATGGCTAAATTTATATATATACTTTCGAACCTGATTTTTAAATGGGATTTTTGGGTAATCATAGAATTATTTACTCATTGAGTTTCAATGAAACTCACCCCCTCTTTTCCATATTTTTCAGAGCCTCAGGATTCTTCTACTGCTACTCCACCCTACACTTATATAGGATCTACTCTTGGATTGAGCAGATCTTTCCTGCAAAGAATAAAGGTATAAAATGGTGGAAAATCAATGGCAGTTGGTAGAAATGTATATGCATGTATTGTGATTGTTGAGTGCCCAGTAAGATGTAAATTATGTAATTTGGGTCATTGTGTTTGTTGTAACATTATACAGGTTATGATGGGCGTGTAGTCCTTTTTGTTTTTGTATACGCCTGGTAGCCAAATGTTCTGAAAACAGAAGAAGCTCTATTGGATTTTTATTAAAATTTAATATATAAATATTTCATCTCAGATTAATAAAATAGTGAGTCAATGGTATATTAATTGCTTTGTAAAGCTTGTAGGAGGTTTCTTGATGAAGAGGGTTTCCTGATGGTAATATTTTACGTCAGTCACGTTCCGTGGATTGGGACATGACAAAACCACTATAATTTATATTTAAATCTCTCTATCTCTACTTTTTTACTTTCTACACTTTATATTGTTAATCTTTATTATAGTTCATATTGAAGTTGTGTTATTAATATTATAAATGATGGTTTGTTGAAAATATTATGTGAAGTTATTTATCATTTGTTTTCAAATGGTTAAATTCTAATATATTTGAAAAGTGGATTTTAAAAAATATTTTTAAAATTATAAAATCTTAAATCTAATTTACCCCCCTTGACCAAGTCCGTGGCTATAATTATTAAAATTTACGTTTTAATTCTATAAAAATTGTTTCCAAATAAATCATAAGAAAATATCCATTTGCATGGCTAAAGTGAAAATAACTGTGTGCTGACACACTGGTAATTGTTTTTGTCTGTCACACATACAAACAAATAGGAATTAACTCTTTGTTTGTTTGTGCAAAAAATTAGGTGGAAAGAAAACTAAAAAAATTAGAAAATTGGATTTTCCTTTATTGGATTGAGGATTAAAAAGAGATTAAAAAAGGAGTAGAATAAAATTAGATGGAATCTATCATTTTTTTTTTTATAAATGTGTGCAGAAAAGGAATAGAAAATTAGATTATGTGTGATTTGTTTCAAAATTATTCTTTTTATAGTATAAATGGAAATTTAATTAGAGGATAAAATTATCGCTTATTAATAACTTATTGTCTTTGATCTTACTTCTCTATACAATTGAAAAAAAATAGGTTTGTTTTACATTTTCTTTATCCTTCTTTATTTTTTGTCCAAACAGCAAAAAAAAAAAAAAAAAGAGAGAATACTTTTCTTTTTATTTTCTTTCCGCCTTTTCATCTAAACAAAGGGTACACAACTAATAAAAACCACGGGTCAAACGTATAAGATGGAGGAGCTGAGTGGTTTATCGGGAACAACTTCATGGGTGTGGAGAAATTCGTCATTGCATTTAATATATTTGTATTGTCTGTATTAAATTAATTAAAAATATTATATTATTTATTACATATTAATATATTATTTCTCAATTTAATGTTGCATTCATTTTATTATTGATTTGGTGCAAATGATAAACATGGTATATTTTAATCTTGCATTATGACTTATCCTAACCTTTTATTAAGAGAAAGACTTAGTTATACGTGGTATATTTTAAGTTAAATTTATTAGGCTAATTAAAAGAAAAACATATTATTTTTCATTATATTCAGAATAATATATCCTTTCTTCTTTGTTTAATGTTGTGTTTTTCTTTAACTTAAATTTAGTGTTAAAATATATCAAATTTTTTTATATTTTGACTTATATGCATATAATAATACTATAATAATCTTTGAAAAAATGTATCTAATTTCTTTATACTTTAAGTTATCTATACTTTATTCACATTAATTTATTTTTTACTTTTATCAATTTATTTTTCATCCATAAATCTAGAAGGATTAGTATTTTTAGGCTATAAATAATATAAATTATAAAAAAATGACATATATAAATATTATGTATTACTATTCTAATTTTTTTTAAAATTTATATATTTATAATAAAAATATTATTGTTGTAACTATAAAATTTGATAAATTTTAAATTGTTATGATTCTAAGAATTAAAACGAATTAATCATATATATAAAAAAGAAGTAATTTAATTAGAAATATTTATAATAAAATAATTTCTGTATATTAAATGCATCAAACGTCTAATATTTTTGATAAAAAAAGTTGTTTATGTGTTATATTTTTTTATAATATATATTATTTATATGTGCATAATTTAAAATGGGGGACATTCTAAGTATTTTGACTTAAATATTCAAACGTGACCAAGTGTTAATGTTGTGTTTCTCGGACTTAAATGCACATAATGTAACAAAATATTTCTGGTTAATTGAGCGTGTGTAATATAAGCACATTGAATATGAGGACATAGAATTAGCGGCAGTAGATTTACTACGGGAACGGCTATGGATGCCTTTCCGATTCTTATCCATAAAAAATATATATATTTATAGAAAATAAATTATCAGAAAAATGAAAAAGCTAGTTAAGACACGTACAGGAACTCGGACTTCCTCGACCGCTTCTTTGTGTGATCAGAACCACCTTCTTTTACCACCGTAAATTTTAATCATCATTTTACAGAGATACTGTTTTCTTTTACTGTGCTTTTGTTTCACGCGCAAGGGAGGCCAATTCAGAAGGCTGACATATGGAGGGTCAACTCGAAGGGGCTTCCGATCTCAGCACACGGAAAATCTATTTAAATCTTGTATTCTTATTACCACAGTGAGAAAAAAAAAAGAAAAAGGAGCAAATATGAATTCGTGGGGTTGTTGTCAATGTTTATTGAAATTTAAGAGAGTTGGTGGGAAAAAAAGAAAAGGAAAAAGTGTTTGTCGGAAATCTGTCCAATTTTATCATTTGTGCCCTTAAAAGTGTGCTTTTTATGATTGATCTCTTTTCATATTAAAAATGAATTGTGTTTTATTTGACAACAAAATCTGTATTTAAAGGTAAATAAAAGAGTTATGTATCTGATGGTTTCGAGGTTTTGACCGCTGAACGTGTTTTCTGGGTAATATTCTTGTTGAATTCTCGTTCCAACATATAGTATGTAATTTGAAAGAGAAAATCCTTGGCAATCAAAATCGAAGACGTGTTGAGCTGTTCCCCTCTCCTCTCTGTTTCCAATATGTTGCTCCCTGTATTTTGTCTGGCTTCCTCTTTCTCTTCTCCTTCCTATTGCCTTTGAATCAAGTTGTAATTGGATGAGAGCTGCTTTCGGACTCATCCAATAGAATACTGTAACTCTAACTGGCACTTCTCTTTCTCTGAGAAATTAGATTCACGGATAATCTGGCTCCGAATGTCACCATTGTCTTAAAGACGCCTTGCTCTGCTTCCTCCTCCACGCGTTTATCCCCGTTAGTATCTCCCCCTTTCACTTTTCTTTTCTGACAATGAGATCAAAGTCGTGACCTGGTTTTCACATTCAAGCGGTCTGTGTTTTCTTGGCAAAAAAAAAAAAGCCTTTTCTTTTTTTTTTAAAGAAAAAAAGGAGGGAGAAGAAGAAATATAACTTGTCGGGAACTGCACAGTAGTGTTTTTTTCTCTCCTTTTTTTTTTTTTTTTTTCCCTTGAGGTGAGCCTGGTTTGAGAGATCAAACCGAAAAATGGCACCTTCGTTCAAATGGTGGACGAAAGAGAGCAGTCACAGGGGAACCCCTGTGGTCGTGAAGATGGAGAACCCCAATTGGTCCATGGTCGAGCTTGAGGATCCTTCAGACGATGACTTTCTCGTTACAGACCCATCTGTTCGTCCCAGAGACAAAGGCAAAGGCAAAAACGCAAAGCAACTCACTTGGGTTATTCTCCTCAAAGCACACAAAGCCGCCGGTTGTTTGACCTCCATTGCCCCCGCATTGTACGGCGTAGCCTCCGCCGTGAAGCGCCGTGTGGCCTCTGGAAGAACCGACGTCGACGCCGAAAACGATGACGAGACTGTCGGCGGTAGGGAAAAGGAGAACCCCACTTTGAAGAGCAGGTTTTATTCTTGTATTAAAGTGTTCCTATGGTTGTCTGTGCTCCTATTGGGATTCGAGGTGGCTGCTTATTTCAACGGCTGGCATTTTGGCGCTCCACATCTTCAACTGGACTATTTGTGGGCAACCTCATTTGGCGTTAAAGGTGCCTTTGATTGGTTTTATTCATGTTGGGTTGTAATTCGGGTGGAGTATCTTGCTCCTCCCCTGCAATTCCTAGCCAATGTGTGTATTGTGCTATTCCTTATTCAGAGTTTAGATAGATTGGTTCTTTGTTTGGGCTGTTTCTGGATCCGATTTAAGAAGATCAAGCCTGTTCCAAAAGAAGGTGATTTAGATCTAGAATCTGGCGAGAAGGGTTTCTTTCCCATGGTATTAGTGCAGATCCCCATGTGCAACGAGAAAGAGGTTAGTGGTTGTAATTTTCATCTGTTCTGCTTTTGTGTTCAATTTTTTTGTCTATGTTTATCTAACTTTGAGAATTTTGTTCAGGTTTATCAGCAATCAATTGCTGCCGTATGCAGTTTGGATTGGCCAAAATCCAAGTTCCTAATTCAAGTTCTGGATGATTCTGATGACCTGACAACGCAATCGCTTATCAAAGAAGAGGTTCAGAAATGGCAGCATGAAGGTGCTAACATAGTGTACAGGCATCGAGTAATTAGAGATGGATACAAGGCTGGTAATCTGAAATCTGCCATGAATTGTAGCTATGTCAAAGACTACGAGTTTGTTGCTATTTTCGATGCTGATTTTCAGCCTACCCCGGATTTCCTTAAAAGAACAGTTCCTCATTTTAAGGTAATCAATTCAATGTCCCATTGTGTGAGTCACTAGAAAATTATGGTTTTTATGTTATCGTGGTAGATAAGAATGCTGTCGTTCATTGATCAACTTGGTGATATTGCAGGATAATGAAGAATTAGGGCTAGTTCAAGCAAGATGGTCGTTTGTGAACAAGGATGAGAACCTGCTAACAAGGTTGCAGAACATCAATCTATCATTCCACTTTGAAGTAGAACAGCAGGTGAACGGTATTTTCATTAATTTCTTTGGTTTCAATGGAACGGCGGGAGTTTGGAGAATAAAGGCTCTGGAGGATGCTGGTGGGTGGTTGGAGAGGACCACTGTAGAGGACATGGACGTTGCCGTTCGAGCGCACCTACACGGCTGGAAATTTATTTTCCTCAATGACGTTGAGGTTTGCCCCATATTAATTCATACTAACTGTTGCTTTGTCTTTACTCATTAATTCGTTCACACTGATTATCACTTGTTAATGAATTCAGTGCCAGTGCGAGTTGCCTGAATCATACGAAGCTTACAGAAAACAACAACATAGATGGCATTCTGGGCCAATGCAGTTGTTCCGTCTTTGTTTACCAGACATTATACGATCCAAGGTATGTGTAACATACCTCCAAGGCCTGGTTATCATAGTAATACCTTGACATCTTTGTGGAAAGTTAGAGCTTTTATATGTTTTTGCTGAAAATTTTGGTTTTTTTGCAGATCAGCATATCGAAGAAGTTCAATATGATATTTCTGTTCTTTCTTCTGAGAAAACTGATATTACCATTCTATTCGTTCACCCTTTTCTGTATAATTCTGCCCATGACAATGTTTGTTCCTGAGGCTGAGCTTCCTGCTTGGGTTGTATGTTATATTCCTGCCACCATGTCATTTCTTAACATTCTTCCAGCTCCCAAATCCTTCCCCTTCATTGTACCTTACCTTCTCTTTGAGAATACCATGTCAGTTACAAAATTCAATGCCATGATTTCTGGTCTATTCCAGCTTGGTAGTGCATATGAGTGGGTTGTCACCAAGAAATCTGGCCGTTCCTCTGAGGGTGATCTCATTTCATTGGTTGATAAAGTTCCGAACTATCAAAGAGGTTCCTCAGAGCCTGATCTGGAGGAAATGAAACAGAAAATCGAACAGGAGCAAAAGGCATCAAAGAAGAAGAAGAAGAAGCATAACAGAATATACATGAAAGAGCTTGCATTGGCTTTCCTACTTTTAATGGCTTCGGCAAGGAGCCTCCTTTCTGCTCAGGGAATACACTTCTACTTCTTACTATTCCAGGGAATATCGTTTCTGTTAGTTGGCCTAGACTTGATTGGTGAGCAAGTTGACTGAGGAAAGCAATTTGATAGGACTGTGTAGAGAATATAAACTTAAAGTGGTGGTAAAAGCCATGGCCTGTGAATCATTGGAGAAGTTAGTTATGCCGAGAGGGCTGAGAGACTTGTCTTGCTGATGCTCAGCCTTCCTTGCAATTCCCCCCAATATGAGGTGACATTGTGTTATATGGACAAAAAAGAAAAAGAAAACTTGCAATTTAGGAACGGCTACAATAGCAAGCTGGTTATGGCTCTTCAATGTGCGAATCCTTTCTTTTTATTATTTTTAGTCTTCACATTTTGTAATTTTCTCTGTCGATTCTTTTGTTGTTGGATCAATTCTTTTGTAAGAAATTGTGGTTAAAACATCAAATAGGAACAACATTATTCGCGTTGTCTTCTATCAAAATCCTCCGTGGGAATGCCAATTGAATGCTTAAGGAGCTCATTTTTGTCAGTTAGAAACGTGGTAATTCATTTCCTAGTAAGAATAGTCCACTTTTCAGTTTTTCTTGATTTCACTCTTGCCAATGAGGTTTGCATTTTGCTGTTGCAGTAATCTGTTATTAAAACCGAAGCCCAGGAAATGACTAAAATGTCTACCTAAAATGCCCAAAGATGTATACGACGAAGTTTGATAATTGAGTCACCATAGTTCAGATCAGGCAGTTGGACCATACCATTTTGTGAACCCTTCAAAGCAGCCGTGTTCATCTATACTTCCTTCTGCATTCTGTTCTCCTTTTTCTGGCTGTTTTGTCAGAATTCCAAAAGTTTTCCAATAGTTTTGGTGTCAGTGAGAAATTGGGAACAAAGCCCATGAATCAGTACAAATTGGAACAGTCCTGAGACGTGCCCCGCACTCATTCCGAATCTATCTCTCAATGGTTAGGTCATTGTTCCATTCCATGCTTGTGGGACTCGATATTCAGTGCAAAGTACTAATATGTTAGAATGACATTTCAAAGTGCTTGGATCCTTCACGCAAGATGACAGAATTGGTCATCAATACCGAGTAAAGAGTAAAGACGCAGTAGGGGGGATAGTGAAAGGAAAGGGGCATATGGCGACGTGGGGCTTCATGTTCATGTCAAGACGGCAGGTATGCAGGCCAGGCCCCATTCCCATTCACATTTAAATATGAGCAACAATCCAATTAGGTTCCTTTGGGTACCAATTCTCGATATTGATTGCCATTGGGTTTTTGTCATTTTATCAGTAGCATATCTGTGCAACATGTAATGGAGAAACCATTATCATCTATCAAAACAAATCTATTTTTGCAAATTAATATACCCCATTGCCAGCACATTTGCTTTGTAAGCAACTTTCTTTTTGAGATTTATTCGCAAAATATATAAATCCAATAATATTTTCATACTGTCTGTTTATATATGACAGTTTCCTTTAATTATAATTCTTCTTAAAATGGTAAATGGCCTAAATTCATAGTAAGCTTGTGACTGACATAATTGAACGCAAGCAAAACAGAAACGAAGACTACTACTAAAACAAGCCAACTGGGATATCCATCACAAATTTACCCAAAATCATAGCTGAAAATGAAGGGATAGGTTGGGTGCCTTAAATGAAGGGGCCAAGGGATAGATAGGAAATAAATGTGCAACCAGATGAGAGAGTCTTAAATCAATTCAGTGGGATCTGCTGAATGCATAAATGAAACATGAAATGTACATATAAATTTACTTAATGGATCCATTCACCCAGTTAAAAAATAAATGTGCTTCATACAGCTCTCCTACCGTAAATGTCCAAGTAGATGTGGATAATATTAGTCACCTACCCTTTTAAAGATACACCTATAAATTCAACAATAACATAGTAATGATTTAAAAGTGGATAAACCGTAATAAATCATCTATTAAACTGAGGAGGTTTCTAAAACCTAAAACCCACGTTAAGGCCTGAAATGAAAATGTCCTCTTGGACTTAGCCGCCCTTACCACCTACATGTCAGTCAACATGAATTCATGTATAGCAAGTGGCTAAGGAACCTTCTTCTTAAGAAAAAGTATATAACCTTCTATAGGATAATCTATTAACATCCTTTTTATTGTTAAGTCCAAATTCTCTTTTTCTAATCCCGAGACCTACCATAACAAAAAAAAAAAAACGATGGATGGAAGCAACCCTTTTTATTTCTTTCTTTAAATCATTTGGTTTGTGGGGTCTATATTTCTAAGTTCAAGATGAAACTTTCATTTTTTTTATATAAAAGGGACCAAAGAAACATAAGCACTACTTTAGTTTTGTTTAATTCAATACTATATACGAGCCCAGTAGCACCTTGATCCTCTGCAATCAAGCCAACAACGAAGACGTGCTAAAATAGAGCTTTAGGAGACATTTGATTGAACAATTTTAAAAAATAGATAATAGAATCAAAAAATTAATTTTTTTTATTGGATGTTTAATTTATTTATAGTAAAATTTATTACTATTATTTAACCTTAAACAATTCTTTTCAATTTTAAACCTTTACATCGTTTTAAGGTATTGAATTACATTATTCTCTAAAATATAATAAAATTATCCTCTCTATTTCTTTCTTTTACCAACATCTTCCGTTGTCAGTTACCATTATTCATTACTACTACTAATGACCACTGCCTATCATTTATAACTGTTAACTATTGTCCACCATCTCTTTTTATTATTTATAATTGTTAATTACTGTCCACCACCACTTTTTATCATTGATTATTGTCTACCACTTATAACTATTAACTACTATCCATTATTACCTACAATTATTGATTATCATCCACTACTACTTATTATCGTTGACCATCGCCCACCAACATCTATCACCCTTGACCATCGACAATTACTACCTATCATCATTGGTCATTGTCTATCACTGCCTATAGCGATTGACCATCATCCATTGTTGTTAACCACCACCCAATCAAACAGCAAGAGAGGAAATCACAAATAATATGATTTCATTCCTTAACTAATCTAAATAAATCGAAAAATAATTATCACCATTACTCACTCTTCCCTATTTGATTTCATTTTCATAAGTTGAACCAAAGGCCTTCTAAAAGTATATTTGATGCACTCAATAAACTAGCCTATAATTTATTAACTTGGCCAATAAGCTCTTTTTTTTTTTTTTTTATCCATTTCACAAGTGTTTGGTAAACTAATTTTTTGAAAAAAAAAGTTTATTTTGATAAATTACTCCAAATAACTTATAGTTTATAACTTAAGAACTTTCAATCTTTTTTTCCAAATTTACCCCTATTCCATATGTTTCAATATTTTCTAATATTATATATTTTCAATGATTGTTCTTTTTTCTACAAAATTAAAGTAGAATAAAAAAGACACTTATACATCATTGCATATCTAGCTTGTATCCGTTAATTTAATATAAATAAATAAATATATAATATCAAAAATATAATTAATTAAATTTTAGATATTATATTCATATTTTAAATATCTTGATTGCATCAATATAATTTGATTTCAAGATAAATATGATTTAGTCTATTTTACAATATCTATTTATATTAATATATCTTTGAAGTTATTTTACATTTTTAAGTTAGCTTATTAATTAATTTTATCAAACACTTCTAATATAATCAATTTTGAATTAGTTTATCAGCTATTTTGTCAGTTATTTGTATCAAACAAATTCTTGACTGATAGAACCCTTTCTTGAAAGAAAGAAGAAGAAGAAAAAAAAAGAGAAAAGGAGATACACTCCTTTTGTAGGCCAATTTAAGTTTATGTTTTTCTTTCCCCTTATATACTATCCATTTAATTTGTACGTATAACTCTTTTGATCCTACTATAGACCGAAAGTCCATGTCGCATTCAAATTTCTCACAATTTAGCCTCTACAAATTAGATGTAACAAGAATACAATGTGCCGAATTACACTTACCACTAAACTTTGAAGATACACATTTACATGCCTCTCAAACCAAGACACACCCATTTAATTCTGTGATATGGCTCAAGAACTAGAACTAAGCAAAATTAATTCTTTGAATAAACAAGATAAGGTTTAATTATTGGTTCAAAGGAAGAGAAAAAACAATACAAAAGGATTGAAACTTTTATTTATTTATTTTTTGAAGGAATGATGCGACATTGCTGTTCCTCTATGCAGCATCTTCATTCATTAATTAAAAGAAATAAAAGGAAAAGCTTACAAAAAGTTCAAACTCACTCTAGTCCAAACTAGTTAAAAACAATCATCTTCATCAATCCAAACTCAATACGGCTGATAAAGCTTTATTTGTTTTCCCTCTCTAATTCCCCTTTATTCTCAAATTCAGTTAAAATTTGTTCAGTCAACTGGAAAACTCGAAGTGTTTGTCGGAGTAGACAAGGTTTAATATCTTGCGTACACTATAATTCTTATTATTTCAATCACCCTACTCAATATGATTGATGATATCAAATTAAAATTAAAAGAAAGCATAAAAACCCAATTCAAAAAAGTAATCTAAGAATAAATGAATTGTGATGAAGCTAAGAGTTGCTTTGAAATTTGAAGATCCTTACTTGAGTCAAAGGAGGGAATTCTAATAATGTCTTAGGTATGTGTCACAATCCAACAATTCGATTTTTAAAATGTGTAGCACTTAAACTCTTCACTCAGTACTTATGTCACGTCCTAATTCTTAGTATGTGATCGGTATAGAAGGTCACCGTTAGACAACTCCCTACAAGTCTAACAACGCATAGTAATATGCTATGACACATAATCATAGTAACAAACAAATAAAATATCCGACAGAATTTTCTCTATTTTTTGGACATTCGGGCACGAGGCCTACACAACAACTAAAGCTTGCATGCCCTATACATAACTTGTATAATAATTCAACATCACAGCGGCCCAGACAGCACAAGGCTATACCTACTGAACTTCATCCAAACAAAACAAATATATACAATCACTAAACCAATTGCCAATACTACACCGTTTGTATATATTTAATCTCTGCAAAAAGTGATCTACTCATCAATGAGCAAATCCAGAACGAAGATGGGGTGGAGAGGTTGTAGGTGTATCATCGGGCTCTGAAAAACATTAAGGAAAAGGAGTAAGTTTTAAAGAAATTCGGTGAGTAGACAATCCTATAAAAACCAAAACATCATTTATAAGTTATGCCTAAAAATAAATATAGCAGTGAAAATAAGCTTACCTGTTTAAGTATATAAATCCCACAATAAGTTTGGAAGTTTCAATCATCAAGATAGTAAGTAATTGAAAATGCAATATTCAATAACATGAAATTAAGAATCAAAATATGCTATTATGGAAAATGCATTCAACTAGATTTCCAAAGAATAAATTTTATGAGGTAACCATCACAATATAAATATAATTACTATCATTAGCCATCCAACACGTCCGTCAGATGCTCGTGGACAAATATATACATATCTCTCCATTTCCTCCCTTATTCACTCTTGCCTGGGTGATTCATATATTCCCTAGTACATTTGAAGGTTACCAATAAATTTTTCAATAGTTCCAGTATCTCAATCAATATTTGAAATATATCATATAGCATGAAAATCTTTATTCGAGTAAGCAACATTTATCAAAACATACATAAACCTGCTAATGCATTTTCATATCCATTCATCACATAAAAAAATAAAATCATCAATTTCAATAACATAAATCAAGATGAAAATGTATAACTTTATCATAACAAATTATGTTCACATACACATACAACATTTGAATAAACTTTGAAACCACGTTAATATATAGAAAAATTTCATTATTTCAAAAGAATTATAATATTTCATATACTAAGAAAATTATTCCAAATGGGATTTATTAACAAAGAAGGATTATCCACTCACCTTAGACACTCTTTATAATAGTCTAATTGCTCCTTAAAATGCTAAATTGGCTTACTTGGAAAAATTGAATTTTCAACCTAGTTGAATATAATTGATGTTAAAATTAGCAATTAAACTTAGATTGAAGATTTTCTAGCTAAGCACACGATTTAACATTAATATTAAACTTCAACAATAATAGAACTTTCAGATCAAATAATCAAAATCATCTACTTGGGTTTTTCAATTGAAACTCCAAATTTTTTTGTTAATGTGCTGGATCCTTCAAGAGAAGCTTCATTGAAGTAAGACAATGCAAAACAATAAGGAAAATTTTAGCTTTCAGCAACTTTGCACAATGAGGGTTTCAACTAACCCATCTTGAAAACTTAATGTAAGTATGCTATAAAATAAATCTAATGATTTAGGATTACTCACCAGAGTCTGAAGTGTCGGTGATTAGCTCGGGCAGAGCTAGATCGCCGTCGGTGGGCTAATATAGGTTGCTAGCCAAATAGTAGGGAAGAAGAAGAAACAATAGTGCCAAGCTATAATTGGGCTCAGTAGGCCACAGGGAAATGTTAGGGAAGAAAGAAGTTGATGGAGGGACATCGGAGCTCACCGAAAGGAAAGGTAAAAGAGGAAAGGCCTTCGGAAAGCACAGTAATAACAGTGGCAAAGGCTCTGGCTTTAGCTTAAATTCTAGTGTTGGGGAAGAGAAGACCATCGAAGGAGGAAAAAAAAAGTGACTGGAGCTTGCTAGTCACCGGTCGGTGGAAGAACAAAGAAGGAACGACAATCAGCTGTAGAGAAAGTTTCCGAAAAGAAGGAAGAACAGGGCGTGTATGGAAAAGAAATGAGCTGTTAAAGAAATAATATCATCAATGGAATGGGGTAAATTGCAATTTTACCCTATTAACCTAGCAATAACTTCAACAAAGTCCTCATGCAAAAGGGATAAATTTCACTTTAGTCCCAATGAAAAATTTAAAACTTCCACTTCAATTCCTCAACTATATATTTTCTATTAATTTTTATCATTTTATTTTTAAGGTATTACAACCTAGTTACTTAGTACTTGAGAATAAGCTAGCTAATTAATCATACATCATTTTAGTTTTGAAAATAACAGATAACATTTACAATTTACATCACATAAAAACAACCATAAGCACAAATCACATAGCATATAAACAACCAAATTGCACATAAAGGCAGCCAAGTCATTCATATTTTCAAATATAATGTGTTTATATAATTCAAACAGATACGGATAAATATGACCAAAAACGACTAAATTTCATACGACAATATTTCAATTGAAGATGAACTTGTCACGACCCAAATCCCGGGCTCGTGACTGGCGTAGAAGGTCACCATCAGGAATCCCTTTCCTTCAGGAAACCCCCTACAAGCC
>JANHAO010014721.1:0-15171 GCA_026873985.1 Saraca asoca
GGATCTCCTTGCCAATTTCTTGTCATCCCATATGCTGACTTGATTCTTGTTATAGCATCAACTAATAGTATTATAATATGCAAACGCAGTTCACAAGAATTTCAATTTATCCACTATAGTTTAAAGCACCAAACAACAAGAAGCACAAAATGATAATAAAATAAAAATAGATGACAAGGAAGTTTGCTCCTCTTCTTACTATCTTGTGTTCAAATTTAGCAAGAGGAGGCTCTAGGAATATTAACATTTTTCTTTCAAGTAATTTTACTTTTTTGGCATAAGCACTCCGTATACTCTTGGAGTAAGAAGAAATCTTTACTTTATATGAGAGAGAAAGACACAAGGGTGTAAGATTCATGTGAGTGCCAATCCCACAAAAATAGGACCCACCCACACCCTTGTATCTTTTTCTCTTGTCATGGAGTAAGGATTTCTTCTAATTCTTGAGTATAATAGAATTTCTCCAATATTTAACTGCCACATGATAAATATCGTATTTTCAATTCAACAATCTTAATTGATCATTAAACTAACTTAAAATTTATTTTTTGAGGATGCAAATAATAAATTATGAAAACGTTGTATAAATTTGCTCGATATGTGCTAGATAAGTTTGTTTAGACTAGTCTGCGTATTGATGCATTGTACTTAATTGAGGAACCTTTCATCATAATACCTACGATAGTAATTAAAAATGCACAGAAACAGCAAAAAATCACATTTTCTAACAAAGTGCATATCATCATCTTGGTCAGTTTCTGATTGCCAGAAATCTTTCACAGTATAAACCTCAAGGGCATTGAGGATAGGAGGAAGAGTTGAATTCTCAGTCTTGAAAAGTGAAAATAGATATGTCTTTGATCCAGTCAAGGCTTCTGGACTATATATAGTATTTGTTAACTGGTAAATAGGTATTAGAGGACCATACTAATATTTTCCATTCAAAGAAACATTGAATACTCTTGTTTCATTTTCTGCCAACACGATAACCTCAGAAAAGTGCTTAAATATGTAGTATTGGTCATTAAAATTGTCTGGATCCTAGTAGAAATCTAAAGAAGCACTTTCATTTATTGGTGTAGCTGTAGTTCTTAACACAATTGGCGGTGGTTTGCAATCATTCTGAGCCTGAGAATCAGGGCTTGCTGGGATGCTGACTTGTGTCCACAGATCATAGGAGAGTGGTCCCAAGAAACGGTCATAAGAATCATCTTTGTACCTATGGATCACAATTTTCTTTTTCTCAATGTTTTTAAGATATTTTAACAACCCGGTAAAATATTTTCTAAATCAAATACACAAAAAAGTGATCATATCTAACACGTGTCAAACATAGAAAGCCAAAAAAAAAAAATCGTATTTGTGATTCCTGGTAAGTTGTAACATATGAAGTTAACATATATACAATGATAATCAATTTTGATCTAACAGGAATTTTGCCTGTAAGTTAAATTTGTAGTTGACCCTAAATCAAACCGGGAGAAGCGCAACAAAGATCCAGACAGAGTGTCATAGGCAGTACTTTCCAGAATCCTCAATTCTATAGCAGAAATAAAAGCCTCCAGCCTTCATTACTCAAAGTCCGCTTTCTTCGTTTGCGTTCAGGCCGAGTCAAAGGGACAGAGCTAACCCTCGCCCAAAGCCTCCGCCCTCCTCCGTGTTGCTCTGAGCTTCACCTTCGGCCATCATTCGTCGTCCCACCTTGCATAACTTCTCCATCTCCCTTGTTCTGACCCAAACTTTGACCGAGTAGTCTAGCTCTAATCGAAGCCACCAGCAGCAATCGAGCTTTGCCTTCGAGCTGTCGCTCTGTGTTGCTTTGCTCCAGCTCCGGTCAGCCCCAAACTCTTCACATTCAGTTGTTGGTTCCGATGCCATTTGCTGATGTGGGTGGATCTCGATTGTGTTTGAGCCGAAACCTAGATTTTTTGGAATGTCACAATTTGAGACGGCAATGACGGTACGAACTCATTTAATTTTGACAGTTCCAATATTTTATGAGCAGAATTAGTTCATAAACAAGTTTGCATGTAAGAAATGGAAAATTTAGGCCTTGGGGTTTTGATTTCTAATTGAGTTAAACTTAGAAGAAAATTCATATTAAATTGAGCAATTTTAATAAGTATTGTGTTGATTAGAAGATAAATTTAATAAGAATAGGATGGTGGGGTTTAATTATAAGTATCAAATGTTAGTAACAAATTTTGGGTGTTTAAATTGTTTCTTTAAAAATATGAGAATTATGTGAAGTTGAATGCTTTGCATTGTTTTGGCATAATCAAATTGGGAGCTTTATATTTTGGCTGTCGGGGAAATTTAAGCATGTATTGAGATGTTTCAAGTTAGTTTTAAAACCACTTTAGTGTTTAAGAGTCATGTGTAAGATTAAGATAAGTTTGCATGTTGGATTGGAAAGTTTGATGCTTAGAGTTTGAGCTTTTAGGAGTTTCTTTGTGTAGAAAAGTCTTTTGTTATTATAAAGCTATTGCTTGGGCTTGTTTTTGGTTCAATGTAAGATGTTAATTGGTCCCTCTTTAGGTTCAAAGAATTTTGTTTCAATGATAGTAAATGGGTCATGTGATTGAAGAAGTTTGATAGCTTAGAAATTTTGTTTTGGCTGAAAATTTTTTGCCATCACTATAGCTACAGGATTGCTACATTAAGGAGATGTTTGTAACTATAATTAAGGTAAATTTAGCATCCTTGTGCCTTCTTATTCATATATTGGTCTTGGTTCAAAGTAGAGCTGGTTGGAGCATAGTTATAAATGGCACGCTACGATGCACGCCATGGAGCATGGCGCATGGCCATGGCCTATTGCGCCTCATAGCCAATAAGGCATGGCAATTTTCTCATGGCACGCCATGGTGCTTGCCAATTGCACCTTGGCACAAGGTGCACGGTACATGCACCTTGGCACAAGGTGCACGGTACATGCCATATATGCCTTAAGTGTTTTTTGGGAGAATGCTTTTATGCGTTAACATCTGCCCAGCCCAATCCAAAAATGAGAGTACCCAACCTAGCCTTAGACCCAAGTCATCCATCCAATATACTGAAATAAGAGTCCTCCTTCATCTGACCTAGCCTAATCTAAAAATAAGAGTGCCCAGTCAAGCCTTAAACCCAAGTCACCCAACCAATATGTTGAAATAAGAGTCCTCCTTCATCTGATCCAGTCCAATCCAAAAATGAGAATACCCAGGCCAGCCTTGGACCCAAATCACCCTTCCTATCTATTAAAATAAGAGTCCTCCTTCATTTGACCTAGCCCAATTCAAAAATGAGACTACGCAGGCCAGCCTTAGACCTAAATCACCCATCAAATCTATTAGTTACCCTAAAATACAAGTCCTCCTTTAGCCAAAAAAAAGCAACATAGAATAACATTTGGAAAACTAATAGAGAGAAGAGCAGTAAGAACAAAAGTGCAGAAGTAGACCATAAAGCTAACAGCCTAACTCAGAAAGCCATCTTCCAAAACAAAAGCTAGAAACAATGAAGCACAAAATAAATATAGAAGCAGAAGCTATAGAACACAAAAGTAGAGCACAGAGCTAACTCTTCTTGTATTTTAATATGTTTTATGCTTGACATGTGCGGATTTCAATGATTTCAATGTTACATAATTTTAAATTTTATGTTGTGTTTTTTCACATATATTTGTTCTTTCATATTTCTTATTGTTAATGAATATGTTATAAAATTTTAAAAAAACTTGCATCTTGCACCATAGCTCTAGAAGCCTATATCGCCATCCTACACCAAGTGTTGTGAATAACTATAGGTTGGAGATTTTGCATGAATAATAGTTTTCTTACTGATTTTGGGTTTGCTAATGCAAGGAAATATGTTTATAGATTTGAGATTATTTTACTTCCATTATGACCTTGCTTGATCCTATAATAGTTTAGGTGAATGGGTACATTAGTGGGAGAGTTTTTTTTTTTTTTTTTTCTATATAGTCTTAATCATGTTGGTCTGGTAGTTTAATGCTAGTAATTTATTTTTTAGTTACTATTTTTTAGTGAGTTCGTGGGCTATAGTTGATTTGACTTAAGATATCTAAAGGCTCTTCTTTAAGCTCAAAACTTTGTTTCCATGTTATAGTAAGAGGATGGATTGGTTTAAACTCTTTTTAGTTGCTTGAATCATGACTTATTTAGAATTTTCTGCTATACTCCAATGTATTTTGGGTTACCTCTAGTTAATGCCAGTAAAGGTTGTATTTTAATGCCTTTAAGGGATATTCATAGCCTACTTTAAGGCCAAAAGGCTATATTTAATTTATAACAAGCGATGAATGAATTGGGGATGTTTGGGACCAAGTATATGTTGTCTTTGGCTATGGTTATGCTAGTTATGTTCTTTGTTGTCTAGGGGTAGTTTGTATGTTGATGTTTGTTATGCCCAATTTTTTTTTTTTTTTTGGGAACATAATTGGTGTAGAAAGTTACATGGTGATAACTTCTTACAAACCTTTCCAATGTTATTAAAGTATTTGACACTATAAAACCATAAAAACAAAGCTCGTATAATTCTTTTAAAGGAAAAACAAAACAAAATTTCTGTGAATGTCAAACACTTTATAAACATATCAATTATATTTTTATAAAACTTTTGACAAAATCTCTTCTATTTTTTAGATGTTTCCAGGGTCACACATGCTTCCAACATTCTATATATACAATCTAGAAGTTATCACATATTTACCAAACACAAAAGAAATGTAACAAATACAAAACTAACTTTACTCATGCGTATATAGACATTACAACTACCAAAAATGGTTATCCCAATGTTATCTCTTCAATCTCTGTCCTGTGATCTTCATGATGTTTAGAAATCCTCAAATTAAAACATTTTTTTATGCAAGAAAACTATAATGAGCTTCAATGAGCTCAGTAAGTACATCGCTTACTCTGAATACTATTCATATCACATTGGCTCACATATAATCTTAATAAAATACAACAATTTATAGTTTGATCAATTCATTCTTATGGTACAAATGACTATAAATAGATATATTAGTACTCATAATATTTTTTAAAAGAACATTTCCATTAAAAATTTCACTTGCTAATTTACTAGGTAACACAACTATAAAATTATATAATCATGACCTCGATTAGGAATTATATAGTTATGCTCACAATAGATCTACTATTTAATATAAACAATTCGTCATTAACCATTCAACACAATCAAGGTAGTTTTTAAACGATACCAAATTAAAGTCTAAGTATGTGCTAAGTGTATGAGAAAATTATCACTTTTATAACCATAGTCTTTTATCAAGAATGGCTTATCATCACTCTTTTGCAAACAAAGACAGTCTATAGTCTATTTTCAAAACAACCCACAAACAACGTTTAAATACAACCTTAAAAATATTGATGAAATAATTCATACCTTTTCAATCAATCCATTTAAGGATCCAAGATGGTATTCTTCAAATAACTTGCCAATTCAAAAGGGGGTGGGTGGGTGTGTGTGTCTATATATATATATATATTTCCTCTACATATCACCTTATCTCTCTAACATATCAATTTCCTCCTTATCTCTCCATCATGTTAATGGCCATGTATGATTTCAATTTACATTTGTAGGTTTCTAGAAGAATCTTTCAAGGATCCTCACTTATCAATTCACACACATATTCAATACAATGATACCATTCCATTAACTAATCATCTCCCACAATTTCATATTTTAAATACATTCTAAATAAAACATGGGCATAATTAGCTTTCATTTATACCAGTTTCAAAGAGCACTGCAATTCAATATTCAATTAAAGTGTGTGTAAACTTCATTTTCTATTTGAAAGATGATTGCAATCAAACAAATAATATATATAGCCATAGCAATTTCTATTTAGTAACAATTCCTTATGGTTTACATGTACATCAACTTTTCAAGATTTGCTCATCTAACACAAATGTTAAGCACCAAAAGTATTTCAACTCATGCATCTCTATGCCAAATCAATAAGAAAACACTTATAGGAAAGTGAGTTATTTTCTCACAAGGTTAACATGTAATCGATAATCATATGTCACGTCTCGATCCACGGAATGTAACGGCATAGAAGTTCACCAATAAGAAACCTCCTACAAGCCTAAAAATATAGAATCTTTCCTAATTAACTCAAAATATCAATTACCAAAATTATTTTATTACATAAACATATATTTCCATTTTAAGTCCTATCAAAAATTTGACAAAGTTTCCTCTATTTTCTAGACTCCCAAGCACAAGGCCTACACAACAAACAAGGACTACACACCATATACACATCATGTACAATAACTCAAAAATTACAGCAACCCAAACATTACAACTCTATATCCTACTGGGCAGCAACTAATCAAAATACATGCACATTTCACCATCAATATACCTTTAGGCTCCATAAAAGGTAATCTACTCAATCAATGAGCAGATCTTGAACTAGATAGGTAAGGATGAACAGTGGGGATAACTTCAGACTCTGAAAAACATAGAAAAAAATAGGGTAAGTTTTATAGAAACTTAGCGAACAGACAAACACATACAAAAACCAAAACCTAGTTTGTAATTCATGTTCAAAATCCAATGGATAATATATATATATATTCCTAAAAATAAGCTTATCAGTTCAAAAGTCACAATCTCAAAATAACTTCGAAAACTTTCATTCATCATGGAAATCAAGTGATTAAGATACAATATTCAACAAAAGTATAATAAGCAATAGAGTGTGATACTATGTAAAATAATGATCATGGCGTAAACATGAGAAATTCAATAAGGTTTTTTGAAAATTTACCAGTACTCAAGTAGTAAAATATTCTGGAGTTGCTCTTTTACTCAAATATAATTGGAATCCAAAGGATAATTTCTAAAGGTAACCATACTTAAAAGATATTGCCATCATCCATCCAAACACACCAATCAAATATCTAGATATTCTCCCTCTTATTTCTCCTACAAATATTTTAATCACAAGTGCACTTGAGGGTTTCTTAAGGAATTTCCAATGGATTAAAAATTTTAAAATAATTAATCAATCGAAAAACATTATGCTGCCCATTATAATTAGAGATAAGAATAAATTCTAATCAGAAGTCAAAAAATATAGTCAATCATTCTAGGTAGCATAAACTTTAGAAATCTCAAAATCTTTCATATCACAGTAATATGAAATCATTGCTTCTGTAAACAATATTAATTATAATACGCAGAAATATGCAATCATTTTCATAGTTATACATCATATGGTAAAATGAAATCACTAATTCCAATAATAGAAATTAGTATAAAATGCATAATTTCGCTATGACAAATCATTTTCATATATACAACATATAGTTATAATTTTGAAACAGGTTAACATAAAAAATCTAATTACTCAAAATTCATGATGTTTCATATAACAAAATTATCTGGCATTGTGAAATGGGATTTACCAAGAGAGTAGGATTATGTACTCACCTTACAAGTGTCAGAAAAGGCATTTGATCACTAATTTCCAAGTATGAAGTTGTCCTTTTGCTTGAAAATTTCAACAAGTCCATGTTCTAATTTATAAGAAATTCATGGAATGCATGAAGTAAACAAAATTATTATAATTCAATTTATTAAGTCGTGGCATGGCAAAGTTGCTCTAAAATACCTTTGAACTTAAAATTTCATATAACAAATAAGAGTGAGTGATCCACTCACCATAATCCTCTTCTTTAAAGTTTAATGCCTTCCAAAAGCATGGTCAATCCTTAGCTTAAATTTAATCTAAGGTCTTACTTTTTGCTACCCTTTTTTACATAAAATTTCACTTGTGACTAAGCAACTTTCTTCCTCAAATGGGTTGTCTACAAGTCCTCAAGCCATCGCCAATTGGAGTTCACCCCAAATGTTGATCTCAGCTAGGAAAAAGCTTAAATTCCAAATGGGTCACAAATCATAACAAGCCCAATTTAGAACAACCCACTTTAAGCTTGAGAATGAAATCCTTGTTCTACAAAAGGACATTTTGTTGCATTATATAGAGGGAATGAAGGGAGCTTAACCCATCTTCCATCAAAAGCATCACATTCTCTTAGTGAAATGTTAAGATTGTCAGATTCTTCTTGGCCATGAAAAATTGTCTAGATGAGGCTAACGAGAACATACATGTATCCAGTAGCCATCATAGTGAGGAATAACATTACCGACCCAAAAATCACAAGTAGACTTGTTAACGTCAGATTTTGGTATTAAGCTAAACTCTGGCCAATGCGGGGATTCTTTTAGGATATATGACTGTCAATTGGTTCAATCACAACAAATCAGCAAAATACATAGAGATGAAGGGAAGAGTGGTAAGGAGACACTAGATTTTTAACGTGGTTTGACCAAATCCAGGTATATTTAGACCCTACGTCCATGATAGAGTATTTCTACAAAGATCTCAGCATACAATGTTTCTTCCTCTTATAGTTTTGGCATGTTCTAGCTCTCTTTTTATTTTGGCAAAGTTTCTGCTTACCTGAAAGATGATCCCCTTTACAGAGGGCTTCTTCCTCATATTTATGGAGGAGAGAAGTTTACAATAGTAATTTCATATGTAGTAAATCTATCACTTCAATATTTATTATACAAGACAGGATAGACAGATAAAATCCAATTATTCAGCTACTGTAGATTATTTTCAGCAGGTGGCCCTAGCATGCCTGCTGCGTAAAGTGTGAACGAGTCTTTGGTCTAGTGAGCTCCCAGATCACTGGTCAAACTTCATTAGCTGGGCCATTCGATCTGGGGATGTGCTCGTCTTCGAGATAGGGAGGTTGAGCTCGTTCTCTCGAGCACAAGCTCGAGTTAAGAAGGTCACTTCATGTCGTGAATCGAAGGCATAGCACTCTGGATACTCTTCAAGTTGGTCTTTTTGCCACTCTTAGGCTGCTTGTGGGTACATCCAGGATGAACTGATTTTCACATATAACGTAAGCCCCCTAACTCTCAACTTACTTTGCAAGATGGGAGTTAAGACTCTTCAGTTTCCATTAAGTGAAAATCTTCTTCTGAGACTGTTGTTTCATTTGCTCTAGGCCATGCTCCTCATGGCATGTGTCAGATGATTGGTGAGTCAGCCTTAGCCTTTTTCATGGCAATAAATGATGACAATGGGGGGGATAGATCTGGATCCTTTAATGGAGCCGACCTTGGCTCTATATAAGGGAGAGGGAATCCCTTTTGTCACTACATAGAGCAAACAATGGAGTTTCCTGATAAACCACCATTGTTTCTGGCATTCTAGCTTTCCAATGGGGCGTGTATGGTTTGCTACAAAAAGAACTCGAAAGATTCGACTTCCCCGATAATATGGAGGGATCTCATATGGATATCAAACTACATCCCCTCGACACTACCATGAGGCAATTGTTCAGCAAGCCAAGCTTCTGACACTTCCTGAATTGCTTCATTCATAAACCAGACAAGGACCTGGAGGTCGAAGAAATAAGGAGTTGTAGTGCCGCTACCAGGGATGCATTGGAAGGAAAAATTTGAAGACCTTGGTGGCGCATGGGCTCTAATTAGCTAGGGTGTAGCCCTTCGTGGCTAGTCCTTCTTCTTAGTCATAGGTTTTCCCCTTTGTATTTTGATTGGCTTGTACTCAGAGCTTTCTGATCTAGTTTTGCCTTGTCGAGGTCTTTTAATGAATAGTTTCCTTTTGTGATTTCTGTTTGCTGCCCTTGTTTCTTATATAAGAATTGTTTGAACAATCGGTGCAATCTGAACATAATAAAAAAACTATGTGAGAGCTACGAACATTTGGTTACAAGTGAGCTATGAACAGGGGCGATCTCGAGCTCGAGATGATCTCATGGCCAAGTAAAAAGATTTGCAAGGAAGTTACAAAATAATAGAGTTCGCATGAGAACTGCAAAATTGGACAAGTTTGCACAGGATCTGTGAAATAGAATGTTTTTGTTGCCTTAAGCAAGTAATCGATTCGTCAATTTCTTACACTTCAGCGAGCACAGAGCTACGCTCGTGTCGAGTGTTTAAGAGTGCCTCTGCACCTCAGCGAGCATACAGTCACACTAGCAAAGTAGGTGTTTTTTAGTGCCTCCACAACTCAATAAGAACGTAGTCACGTTGGCAAAGTGAATGTTTTTTAGTGCTTCCGTAGCTCAACAAGCATGCAGCCGTGCTGGCAAAGCGATTTTTTTTTTTAGTGCCTCTGCACCTCAACAAGCACACAGCTGCACTGGCAAAGCATGTGTTTTTTATGCCTTCGCACCTCAGCAAGCACGTAGTTGCGCTAGCAAAGCAAGTGTTTATTAGTGCCTCTACATCTCAGCGAGCACGCAACTACGCTAGCAAAGCAAGTGTGTTTTTAGTGCCTCCACACCTTAGTGAGCACGCAGCTGTGTTGGCAAAGCATCCATTAATTCTTCTCTAGAATGAGCTTCAAGGAGCTTGGAATGAAGTTACCCAAGAGTCTTAAGGAAGTTGATGGAATGCAAGCTGCGGATATTACAAATTCTTGGAAGAAAAAGATAGAGTAGAGAAAGAAAGATGATAACATTAGGCCAATCAGCTTTCAACTTTCAACAAGGCAAAGGAAAAGTATTTACATTCACTCCAAAGTTTGCAATACATTATCAATGTATAACCTGGATCGAGCCCCCTGGCTCTTGGCCAGTACTACATTGGAGAGGTTGGGGTTGCTACCTTGTAAGTTGTACTACATATTCCCTTAGATGATTACTTCTGATCAAGTCTTCAATTATGTCTCTAAGGGCCAAACAATTTGAGGTTTCGTGGCTGGCCTCATTGTGATAGGCATAGAACTCATCTCTATTCCTTTGCCTGAATGGGGTCTTTAGGGGTCTGGGCCTTCCAAAGTCTTCCTTATCCTTTTCTGTCATGAAGATCCTATCTTAGGAATCTGATAGGATGCTATACTATTCGCAATGGACTGAGTGTTGAGGTCACCTACCTCTGGGCTTTTTGGACTTCTTCATAGTCTGTTCAGTGGAGCAATCACCCTGTTCTGTGTCACTTCTCTTCTTATCGTGAGAGGAGCTAGCCTTTTCATCCTTCTTATCAGACCTTTCCGAACTAAAGGTCTCTTCCCACTTAATTTGCTTGGCAGCTTACTCATAGAACTCAGTGAGGTCTTTCATTAGGGATTTGTACAGGCTCTTGTATAGCTTACCATCTTTACGAAGTCTTGCAGAAATGCTTGCCAGTGTGGTTTGTTTAGATGAATTCTCTACTAAATTGGCTTCAAACTTAAATCTAGGGATATAGTCCTTTAGCAACTCATGCTTGCGTTGAAAGACCATAGTGAGATGACAGAGGGGCACAAGTTATCTCTTTAGTGCTCGATACTGGCTGATGAATTTCTATTGATAGTTTTCCTAACTATCAATTGAGCAAGTTAGGAGGCTTCTAAACCAAGCTCGAGGTACACCTCCTAATGTGGCTGAAAACACTTGGCACTTAATCAAGGGATCAGTTGTTTGTAAGTCCATCTGGATGTGGAATGTGTCTAGATGATCATAAGGATCAGCATCCCCATTGTACAATGAAATCACGGGGGCTTTGAGCTTGAAAGGGAGAGTTTGAGTTTCGATCTCCTTGGAGAGTGGTGACCGTTCCTTATAATGAGCTCGACCACTCAGAGTTCAAAGACGTTCCTCCAACTGAGTTATTTTCTAAAATAGCTCTCCAACTAGTGGGTCTCGTGCCCTAGAGCAGTGGTTGGATGATCACTAGATCCTTTAGTCTTTATTGTCGCGAAGGTTGTGACCTGGGTTTTGCTCTTACGAGTAACGAGCTGGAAAATTACCTTGGTTAGGATCACCCGAACGTTGAGCTTGCTGCTATTGGAGAACATCCAAGGGCATTGAGGCTTCGGCCTGTCCCTGCATACCCCATGCTAACAACGTAACTGTTCTAGCTAGTTCTCCCAACATGTTTTCAAGCTTCTCCTAATGTTGAAGCCAAGCCTATATTCCATCAGTGTCGTTAGTTGAAGGAACCGATTGTATTGAGTTGGCTAGAGGGACACCAGTGATTACTTCAATAACAGGAGCAGTGGATGAGTCTGTTGTCAAGACATGACCTTCTGGAAGATGAAGTTGTGCATCTGTAGCTCTGGTGGCTCTTCTCTTGGCCATTGTAGCAGAAGATGAACTGGAACAGGTGAGATTCCCACAGACGGTGCCAAAATGTTGACATCAGATTTTGGTATTAAGCCAAACTCTGGCCAATAGGGGGATTCTTCTAGGACCTCTAACCATCAACTGGTTCAATGACAGAAAATTAGTAAAATACATAGAGATGAAGGAAAGAGTGGTAAGGAAACACAAGATTTTTAACATGGTTCGACCAAATCTAGGTATATCTGGACCTTACGTCTTTGGCAGTGTATTATTGTGAGAGTATTTCTACAAAGATCTCAGCATACAATGTTTCTTCCTCTCACAGTTTTGGCATGTTCTAGCTCTCTTTTTATTTTGGTAGAGTTTCTGCCTACCTGAAAGATGTTCCCCTTTGTAGAAGGCTCCTTCCTCATATTTATGGAGGAAAGGAGGTCACAATGGTAATTTTATATGCAGTAAATCTATTACATCAACATTTATTATACAAGATAGGATAGACAAAAAAGATCTTGTTGTTTGGCTACTGCAGATTGTCTTCAGCAGGTGGGCCCGGCGTGCCTGCTGGGCAAAGTGTGAACAGGTCTTCGGTCTAGCGAACTCCCAAGTCGCTGGTCATACTTCATTAGCCAGATCATTCGGTCTGTGGATGTGCCCATCTTCTAGATGGGGAGGTTGAGCTCGCTCTCTCGAGCATGAGCTCAAGTTGAAGATGTCACTTCGTGACGCAAACTGAAGGCATAGCGCTCTAGATACTCTCCGAGTTGGTCTTTTCACCACTCTTAGGCTACTCACGGGTTCTTCCGAGATGAATCGATTTTCACATATAACAAGGCCCATCTAGCTTGAGTAAGGAGTCTAAGACTTCCGACAACAACGATTCTTTGATTGAACAATCTACTCCTATTCAATGAAATGGTCCTGTTTAAAACACTCATTATCTCGATTATCCACCATAATATTCTCTTGCAGAGAAATTGATGAAGTCTAAAGCCATTACAAAACCAACATAGAAACTACCATTGAAATTATTATTGTATCCAAAATAACAAGAACTACAATGCCAATAAAGCTTGAGAAATTATGGGAGTCCAACATTTAATATCAGAGTATTAGCATTCTGAAGTAGAGTTTTTGAAATAAGAATGCTAATCCAATTCGAGAATTGAAAAGCTCAAGTTGAGGATGCTTTGAATATGTTACAGTAGTGAGATGATTGAAGACCTAAATGGGAAAACTTCAATTTTTATGAGAAACAAACAAACTCAAATGTAGAAACAATAAAGTATGGACTCTTAAAATACGATGCAGTGCAAAAATCTACGAAGAGCGTAACTTGGATAAGAACCGTTGATTTCAAAGAGATCTTACAAAGAGAACTAGAGCTTCAAGAAATGGAAATTTGTGTAGACAGAGATGGAGATCGAGAAGCAAAGTAGCAATTCAGTTAGAAGAGAAGGACACCATGAAAGAAACTGGCAGTAGTGACCATTATGGTGGTTGAAGATTACCATAAAGCCGAATGGGGAAGCTACGGGGCAGAACGGCTGAGCTCAAGCCTCCTCCTAACTGCGCTAGAGCTAATGAACTGGTCGAACTTGTAGCAATCGATTAGAGAGCTACTAAAGAAGGAGGAGCTAAATAGGATGTCGAGAGTTGCTACTACCTCTAAGCTGATAAGCTTTCCGGAAAGAAGATGAAGTAGCTGGTAGTGGATGAAAGGGCTAAGCTGAGGAATGATCAGTGAGGAAAAAGGAAGAATCTGCCAGAGGAATGATAGTGGCACCAGTGCTGGAGGAGGACAAAAAAGAAAGTAGCATCCGACCTTCAGGGAGAGACAAAATGCTTGGCATTGGAGATAGCAAAAAAGGAGGAGGAAAATAAAAATATAAAAGAAAAATAAAAGGGAAAATTACACTTTGATCCCCACTAACACTTAAATTCTCACTAAAGTCCTCCAGAAAAGGGAACAATCATATTTTGGCTACAACATAAAATTTTAAACTTTCATTATGGTTCTCTAGATTTCAATTTTTTTTTCTGATGTGTTACATCATACCACTTTCTCTTTTACAATCTTCAATCTTCAATCTATCATACAATCACTTTTACTCATTTTTATTTTGGACTAAGCATACTATCTCCTAATGCATAATCTATCCATGAACCAATTCTTACAACACTGCAAGAAAAATGCATTTTTGGAATCGAAATTTTTGGTCGCTAAAAAATGAATTTTGATCTTAGACGTATTTAGTGACAGAAAAGCGATAAAAAAAAGGAGTAACTAAAACCCCATTCGTAAAACAATCAGCGACCGAAATTGTTTAGTGGCTAAAATTAGTGACTGAAATTTTTGATCGCTATTTCGGTCTCCAAATCTTGCCACCAAATATTTGGTGACAGTTTGGTCACTGATTAGTTGAAAAGTTAGTCATTGAAATTTTTAGTTGCTATGTCGGTCGCAAAGTCAATAAAATAGAAAAGTAGGGATATGCTAGGTAAGAAAAAGATATAATGGCAAAAAAGAAGGGATACCAATATTTTATATTGGAAATCAAATAATATAATTTTATTGTCCAAATATCGAATGCTTAATATTACCAAGTTTGGAAGACATCTCGCTATCTCAATCTCACTATATTCTATATTTCATCTATTTGGCTTCTAAACCAATGGACTTTACACTTGCATACTGGAGTGTCTTCTACTCTCTGGGCTGCCACATGGACTTTTGGACATACAATAATCCCTCCTTGTCCTTGGAGTAAGTCATGCGAACCTCCCATTACATAGACTTCACCATGCTCTCAATCTCGTTAATGATCTCAGTAGTGTCACAGACAATTAGCTTTCCTTCTGGTCTAAGAATCTGATCAGCTTCAGCCACCACTACTACTAAATTGCACCTATGTAACCACCAAACATGAGCAAAAGTAGACTAACAGGCAAATTTTCTTGGTGTGATAACCAATATTTTCTGGAGATAAATGAAGAATGAAATAGTTATATGGACCTCTTCTTAAGCTTG
>JANHAO010014722.1:0-15171 GCA_026873985.1 Saraca asoca
ATCAAAAATAATCTTCTTGCATCAAAGTCTTGTATACTTGATATAACTTGAAATCAAATAGAAATTAGTAACAAATAATAACAATATATAAAAAAAATAATAAAACAAATATATTTTTACATTATGACTAAAATTTGTTTTTCAACATTAAAACTAATGTGTAGTTTAGAGTGTCCTAATCAAATAATCTTTAAGATTAGCAATCTTCACTCTAAAGCTACCAGTGTTTAAATTTAAATCCTTTTCCCATTAGATAATTCATTTACTATCCTCTCATAGATTATGTTTATTAATTATTTTCAGTTGCATTATGGATTTCAATTTTCATAATTCTGTGATAAAGATACTTGATGCATTCTACCATGATAGACATTATGCTAGATTTTTTGTGCTTGAAACTATAACAAGAGTTCCTTACTTTAGTAAGTGGTATTTTGATATTGTCCTAATGTTCTTATAAATTGTTTTAGAAATTCTAAGTATTAATCTCAATTTTAGAACATTTAATCCTTGGGTATGAGGATAGGATGCACTTACCCACTCCTAACATGACATCATCGTTAATTGTCTTTTTTGATTTGGGTAACAATTTTAGGGGGGGTAGGGGGATTTTTTATGCATTGCAATTGTAACTTGAGTTTTAACTTCTACATATTTCTATGTATGGCAGCCTTAATTTCAGTTCTCCACCTTTATGAGAGTTTTGGCTAGTGGAGGAGGTTGGCTATCTAAAAGTGCATTTTGCTGAGAGCTAGAATAAAAGGCATCATTTGCTCATCATGGAAGTAAGATATTCAATTATCGAAAAAATGTATTTCAGCTAGGTCTTAGTACTTATTTATCCACTCACCCATTTGAAATTAATCCATATTGTCCACTGAAAAATGTGTCTCCACTACAGCCAAATTCCCTATGGGCGAATGTTTCTTTGAATAAACTTATATATGATAAATGTGGAGAAAAAGGAAGTAATATATGATTGGAAGTCGAAACACACTATTCAAGAGCTATTGCTTTTTATTACATAAAAACATGCATTTGAATTGACCATCCAAGTTTTAGACGTTGTGATATTTTCTATGTTGTATTGATGTCTGTTGTGAGTATTTTTAGAACTACACAAATGGATTGATAAAAGCTCAATGGATAAGCTAGCTGATAAAGGCCTCGCTTAACCAGAATTGAGGTCGTAGGAGCAAGTTGCTAGGTCACCAAATGCGAACTCAAGACACTGGCTAACGAGGGTCAAGGTAGCAACCTCAAGTCGTTATGAACAAGGTTCAGCTTGCAACTCGAAGCATGCACTCCCAGCCATCAATTTAGAGAAGATAGTTCGATTGCTTATTTAATACAAATCCATTATTAACCGTTGTAACCAATTTATGATTCATTTCCGTTACGGAATATATTGTAATGTCTCAGCCACTATAAAAAGGAAACGGTAGAAATCATTGTAAGGGGGTACGTACACACAAACTAGATACTGAAAAAGCTCAGTAAAAGACTGAAACTAATATAATTGTGGATGTAGGCCTTGCATCTAGCTGAACCATATTAAAAGGCTCTTGGTGTCCTTTGTTCTTCCTTATTTTCAATCTCTTTCTTGCACATTATATTCACAACTTGCAGTTTGGGGTGTCGGACTTGGGTTGACCAAATTTGACCATCATCATTTTGGCGCTAGAAGGAAGGCCCTAAACTACATTCTCTTTTTTTGATTTATCGTTCAATTGCAATGGCAAGAGGAAGAACCACAAGGAGTATAGACGCTATCGTTGGCCAGCTTGAAGGTCACATGGAACAATGTAGGAAATGTTACTGGTTGGGGGACTAGTCCTTCCTACGGCAAGCGCCTCTGCCACCCCCACTACAGGTGCTACCGTTGGTATAGTTCCATTGACCCATTGTCAGCTTACTGCTTTTGGGATTGACAGAGTGCAAGCGTGGCACCAGCGTCAGGAGGCGCTTGAAAACAAGGCGAAGGAGTTGGTTGATGTGGTTAAGGTGCTGGCCCAGGCATAAGCCCAGGGTGAGCAGAGGCAAGTTGAGGTTGTTGCATTCAGAGGAGAATTCTAGTAGCCAGGAGCTTAGCAGGAGAGGCCTGTTAAAGAAGAACAATAGCAAGCTAGTTCAATTCATTGGTCTAATTCATGGCTAAGGTTGGAAGTCAATTGAGCTCGCAAAGACGATGATGGAGATAATCAACGACGTGAAGGTTCGTGTCAAGAAGGAAACTCGAATAGGACTAGCCAGGGACATAGATCATATCATTATTCACTGAGTCTTGAGCACAGTAGAAGGCATAAAGCCTCAGACTGCCATTCCCACAACCAGGGAGGTGTAAGGAGCCATCGATCCTTCGATTGTTGATCTGAGGTGCAAGACCCTGATGGTTGAAGAGCTACTTCAGAGGGCATAGCAGTTAGAAAAATAACCTCTGGCTCAGGACCGTCAAGACTGTTATGAGGAAAGGACACCATTCACCAGGGAGATTGAGATAGAGCCTCTTCCTTGCAAGTTTAAGATCCCTAACATCCTGCAGTACAATGGGGATAGCGATCCATATGACCACCTAGATGTGTTCAATGTCTAGACAGATCTTTAGAAGACCAACCTATTGGTTAAATGTCGTGTCTTCCTAGCCTCCCTTGGAGACATACCTTGGACATAGCTCAGGAGTTTCCCAGCTCGTAGCATTCACAGTTAGAAAGAATGTTAGAAGAGATTTATCAGCCAATACAAGGCCCTGAAAAGGTAGCTCACACCATTTTACCACCTTACGACAGTCTTCCAGTGGAGAAATGAATTGTTGAAAGACTACATCACCCGGTTCAAGTGCGAGGTCAATAATGTAGAAAATCTCTCAAATGAAAGCATCCTAGCAGTGTTCTCAGCAGGATTTCTTAAGGACGGGAAACTATACGAGAGTATATATAAGTCTCTAGTGAGGGACTTAGATGAATTATACAAGTGAGCCACCAAGGAAATAAGGTGGGATGAGACCTTTGGCCTCAAGAAGTCTAACCAGAAGGATAAGGCGAGTAGCTCCAACTAGAGCAAAAAGAAAAGTGATGGCAAGAATAGTAAAGAGGGTCAGAAGGATGGCTCTAATAGCCAGGCCGCAGAAAAGGCCAAGAGTGAGTGACCTCAGTCCCAAGGTCACCACGATAGCTAAAGCGTCCTATTGGATACTCCAGATAAGATCTTTGCAACAGAGAAGGATAGGAAGGACTTCGAGAAGCCCAGACCCCTAAGGACTCTCTATGGGCTCAGGAAGAATAGAGATAAGTTTTATGTCTATCATGGTGAGTTTGGGCATAATACTTCAGAGTCCTGGGCTTTCAAGGATGCCATTAAGGATCTCATCAAAAGAGGTTGCTTGAAGGACTATGTGGTGTAACCTTTGGGACAGTGACCTTGATAACCTTAGCAAGCAGTGTGGCACTAGCGCTAGCAGACTCCTGAATAAGAGGAGGCACCCTTGGTGAAGACTATATTCACCATCAACAGTGGGCTTTACATTGCAAGCACTTCAAATAGGTCACACGATCATTACGTGCGAGAGGCAAACCATGTTCTTCTCATGGGTCATAGTGAATATGAAAGACTTGCCAAGAAAGTAAGGATAGCCTCAGACAACATCACCTTTATAGATGAAGATGCATGGGGAATGCACTCTCCATATAATGACATATTGGTCATTTGAGCCAGAATTGACAACACCAAGGTGCAAAGGATAATGATTGGTATCGGTAGCTTGGTGAATTTTATGTATAAAGAGTGCTTCAAGCAGATGGGATTGAGTGCGAGCCACTTGAAGCCTTCCCTTGAGCCTCTCTACGGATTCACAGGAGATGGAATATTACCAGTAGGGCAAATCAAACTCCCTATCACTTTAGGAGATTCAGATTGCCAAGCCACCATCTTAGTGGACTTCCTAATTATATACTATCCCTCAACGTATAATGTGGTACTAGGGTGACTCATGATGAATGACCTAGATATGGTCATATCAACCATGACACTCACCATTAGATTTTTGATGCCCAATAGAGTTGGATGTGTGCGAGGTGAGCAGCATATAGCTCGACACTACTATGAAGATGTGGTCAAGTTAGGGTTGAAAGGGAAAAAGGTTAATGTGGTTTTTGGCGAGGAACCATGAGTTGTAAGCACAACAGGGGTCTACCACGACCTCAACCCCCGCGAGGTGGAAGCAGATAAGGCAATGGGCCTAGTAGAGGAGCTCAAAGACATACAAGTCAGCGAGGTAGATGCTAAGAGATGCCTTAAGCTGGGAAAAAACTTACTTCCAAATGTGAAGTCTCGATTAATTAACTTTTTTAAGGTGAACTTGGACGTCTTTGCTTGAAACCATGAAAACATGGTGGGAATTGATCTTTGGGTCATGTCGTACAAGCTTAACATTGACTCTTTTCATAAGCCAATTCGCTAGAAAAGGAGACCTATGACAGCTAAGCATTATGTCACTCTTAAAGAAGAGGTGGATAAATTTCTAGCTAACAATTTTATCTGAGAAGCCCACTACCTGACCTAGGTGGCCAACCCTGAGCTCATTAAAAAGAAGAATGGCAAATGGAGAACTTGTATCGATTTCATAGACCTTAACAAGGCATGTCCGAAGGACAGCTTCTCCCTGTTGAGGATTGATCAACTCGTGGATGCTACTACTAGATATCAACTCCTTAGCTTCATGGATGCCTACTTGGGGTACAATCAGATCCCCATGAACCCACAAGATGAAGAACACACATCATTCATCACCGATTGCAAGTTGTATTGTTATAAAGTGATGACCTTCAGATTAAAGAATGCGATGGCAACCTACCAACGGTTAGTGAATATGATGTTCAAGGAATAGATTGGAAAAACAATACAGGTGTATGTGGATGATATGTTAGTGAAGTGAAGTTTGAATGGGTCACCAACCATATTCACGATTTAGGGGAGATGTTCTAAATTTTAAGGAGGCATCAAATGAAATGGAATCTGCACAAGTGTGCATTCAGGGTAGCTTCAGGAAAGTTCCTTGGATTCATGGTAAATAACACGAGAATTGAAGCGAATCTAAAGGAAATCAAGGCCCTCATTGAAATAAGATCCTTGATCAGAGTCAAGGATGTGCTGAGCCTTAATAGTCAGGTCATGACACTTAGTAGGTTCATCTCGAAAGCAATAGACAAGTGTATCCCCTTCTTCGACGTGTTGAAAAAAGTAAAATGCTTTGAGTAGATTGAGCAATGCGAGATTACTTTTTAGCAACTGAAGGAGTACATGGGCCAAGCTTCTTTTTTGTCTAAATCAAATGAAGAAGAGAAGCTCATCATTTACCTGAGAGTATCTCAGCACGCTCTCATTGCAGCCTTAATACGAGAAGAAGGTGGAGCTCAATTCCTAATCTATTATGTTAGCAAAAGATTGCTAGATTCTGAAACGAGGTACTTGCCAATGGAGAAGCTCGTCTATTACCTTGTGATTACATCAAGGAAGCTGTAACCTTATTTTTAGGTGCACATAATAGATATGCTCACATAATTTCCACTCAAGTAGATCTTGCAAAAGATGGATACCTTAGGTCGCTTGCTTAAGTGGGTAGTAGAGCTGGCCTAATTTGATATTAAGTACAAGCCTAGACCAATAATCAAGGGACAAGCCTTAGTGGATTTCATTGCAAAGTTCACAGGGCCCATGAAAAGGGAAGCAAAGGCCACAAAGTGTTTGTATTGGGAATTGTATGTTAATGGATCATCAAATGAGTAGAGCCTAGGGCAAAAATGCTTTTGATTAGCCTAGAGAGACACAAAATCCTTTATGCACTGAGATTTGGCTTTTAGGCCATGAATAATGAAACAGAGAATGAAGCATTGTTAGCAGGGCTTATCTAGCAAGAGAGATACGAGCTAAAAATATAAGGATATTTAGTGATTCCCAGCTCATTATTTGTCATATTTGAGGTGAATATCAGACGAGAGGGTAAAAAATGGCTACCTACCTTCAAAAGGTTTGGGAATTGCTTGGCTCTTTTCGGTGTTACGAGGTTAATCAAATTCCACGAGCTCAGAACTTATACATATGCATTAGCTTGTTTGGCCACAACCAAGGATGCAAATTTCTTAGGGGCAATCCTGGTGGAGTTTCTTCCATCATCAAGCATGAATCAGAAGGATGCTGTGATGGCACTTGCCGTGGCATAGGACTCATGGATGGGTCTGGCCATCGATTACCAATAAGATGGCAAGTTGCTAGAAGACAAGTTAGAAGCACATTGTTTGCGAGCTCGAGCAGCCAAATACTGCATCAGTGACAACATGTTATATAAAAAAAAGATTCTCAACTCCACTTTTAAGGTGTATAGATGGCTTTGATTGTGAAATCGTCTTGAAGGAAATCCATTCCAGCCATTGCGAAAATCATGTTGGAAGGCTATTTCTAGCTCAAAAAGCACTCTGATAAGGATACTATTGGTTGACAATGAAGCAAGATGCCATAGACCTCGTGAGAAAGTGTGACAAGTGCCAAAGGTTTGCCAAAGTCCCACGAGCTCCACTAGCCTACTTGTAACAGATAGTCAGTCCATGGCCCTTTGTAATCTGGGGCATGGACCTAATTAGACCACTCCCAATAGGTTGTGGGAAGTGTAAGCATGCAGTAGTCACTGTTGGTTATTTCACCAAATGGGTAGAGGCAAAGGAACTAGCACAGATCTCTTCTGCAAAGATTGAAAAGTTCATATGGACTAATATTATTTGTAGGTTTGGAGTTCCTTAGCAAATCGTGGCTGACAACAGGACCTAATTTAATAATGAGCAATTCATCAAGTTTTGCAGCGATCTCAAAATTGTGAAGTGCTTCTTAGCTATAGACCATCCTCAAGCCAATGGACAAGTTGAGGTGGTCAATAAGATCATTAAATAGATCTTGAAGATGAGGCTGGAGGCCAAAAAGGGAGCATGGGTAGATGAACTGCAGAAGGTGCTTTAGGCTTATGAATCACAACTTGCAGCACCACAAGAGAAACTCCCTTTTCAATAGTGTATGGATTCGAGGCCATGATCCCAGCAAAATTTGAAATAACTTCATAATGTTGAGCTACATTTAATCAAGAGGATAACGATCAACTGCTTATTGTAAGCTTTTACCTCACAGAAAAGAAAAAAGAAATAGCTTACTTTAGGGTCGCAACCTATTAGCAATGGGTCGCGAGATACTACAACCAAAAGTAGGTCCAAGTTTGGAACTACAAAATTGGTGATCTCGTATTATGCATTATTCTTCCTGGAGCTCACAAGGCCAGTGACAGGACACTAGGTCCGAACCGGTAGGGCCTGTACATAATCAAGGAAAACTTGGGAAATAGAGCTTATCACTTGACAAATATGAACGGGGCTAAAGTTCCTCGAGCTTGGAATGCTGAGCATCTCCACCCGTATTTTCAATAGAGATTTTGATCTTGTAATATTATTTAGAAATTAATAAAAATGCTCAAGTTTTCCATTAAATTTTTGCATCTGTGTATATTAATTTCTGAATAAAATCTCAACAAAGTCTTGTATGGGAAGCAAACCATGCTAAAAAAAAAATTGCTAAGTTGAGGTGTGAACTACTGAGCAACACGATTGTTGTGGCATGATCCACTAAGTAATACAATTGTTGTGGTGCGACCAACTGAGTAGCACAATTGCTATCGCATAAACCACTAAGCAATAAGATTGCTGTGATGCGACCTACTTGGCAACAAGATTATTTTGGTACGACCCACTGTACAAGATTGCTATAATGCAACCTATTTGGCAAGAAGATTGTTATGTTGTGACCTACTAAGCCACAAGATTGCTGTGGTGTAACCCACCGAGCAACAAGATTATTGTGGTACGAGCCACTAAGTAATAAGATTATTGTGCCATGACCTACTGAGCAATATGATTGCAGTGGTGCGGCTTACTAAGCAACATGATTACTGTGGTATGACTTACTTGGGCATTCAACTCGTGCTAGTTGAGGTACAACTTTCAATCGACCTACTGGGCACTTATCTTTACATAAATTTATCAAGTCATGCTTATTGAACATTCAACTATGGAAATTGAGAAGAATCAAGCAAAAATATTATAGAAAGTTCATTCAACACCTCCTTTAATGAGGTAAATTTATACAAAGTTCAAGAATGAAATTCAAGAGTACAAAAATCACAGCCTAAGAAGTCTAGTCCTTAGGAGCTGAGCTTTTATAGGATAGGGGATTGACATTTGATCCGAGCAGGTCGTCCATCATTTGGTCATCAAAGGCTTCCATGACCTGTGAGCTGCTCTCTCTTCGAATAGCACCATCAATAGGAGAAACTTCAACTGCAGACTCCACACCATTATTGGAAGAAGTGGCCTTTGTAGCCTCCTTAAAGCCTTTAATTGCCTTAAGAGCATCCCTACCAAAAAAGGAGAAGTCTATCTTTGGGTGCTGCTCCTATAGAGTGTAAAAGAAGAAGGCGCTGGTTTTAGATTCCACATTTTCTTCTGCTTTTGCAACTAGCATAGTGGTCTATGCTTTAACCTGAGTGACTTCTTCTTTTCCCAAAGCAACTTCTTCCCTGGCCGCCTCATACTTTTTCTCAACAGCTTCAGCTTGTTGCACTACCGCATCCAGTTCACCCTTCACTCTTATTAACTCATCAGTTACTTTATTGAGGTCTGGTGCGACAGCCTCATGATTTACCATCTCATGAGATAGAACATCCTCGACTTCTTTTCATGTGAACTCGACATTTCTTATTCTCTCTTTCAGCTCCAACACCTCGATGGTCGCAGCAACTAGGTCACTTTTAAGTTTTTCCTTTCCCTCATCCTAAGCTCAAAGCATGTCCCTTACCTTTATTATTGTCAGCATGCTTTGAAAAATCAAATGGTCAAGTTAGATTACCAAGAGGCAAAAGTACCAAGGTATAAGGACATTATTTACTAACAGGCCATGACGAGCTATATAGCCCATTAACCTTTAGCTAGAGAACTCATCCGACTCCAATGCTTTAGCCTTATTGCGAGGCTCCAGGATCAGCTTAACATTCTCCTGGTGGAAGTTGAAGTACTCTTATGTCTTTGGGCTAAGACTGGCAGGTCATTCCTTGGCCTTGACCTCAAGTGCCGCCTATTCTAAAGTGGCCACTCTCTTCCCTTTGTCAACTCTTTGTTTTTTGATAGGGGGCCCAGATGGGGATGTAACCTTTATCGCCTTGACCACCTCAGGATGTAAGGTGGGAACTAGCTCCTATGAGGATATTATTGACAGATCCAGAGGAGATTGACTTGTAGCAATAGGGGCTACACTAGCATCAGGAGCCAATGAAGTTACAGCAACAATATGGTTTGTAGATTGAGTAGAAGGAAGGGTTGGTGGCTTTTAAAGGATGAGTTTCATCATGTATTCATAATCTTCAAAGTTTGTTAGGCCGACCTCCCTAATTTGGCGATCTCCAATCTCCATAGTGAGTTTGATGTTTAAAGTAGGAGCAAGCTTATGTAAATATAGGATATCCTCGTCAAATTTAAGGTCATTCTTAAGGTCATCGATAGCAACAAATTGACTCAACACTTTGACCTCTTCAGCCCCAAGAGTTAGCTTCTCCTTGCCAGCCCTGTTTGTAAAATGAAATAGAATGTTAGAATTAAATAAATATATTAATTCATCAAGCTTGCACATCCTCAGTTTGCTCATCGGGAGTAAGAATGAAATTAAATTACAAAGATGATGTAGAGATGGGCAAGAGACATAAAACTAGTGGGTTTTATAGTTCCCCACACTAGATTTGCCATTGGCATCCCCCTATAACAAAATCCTCTTATACTCGGTTTACTGAGCTGAAAGATAATAAATCCCATCTTGCAAACTTGTGCTTCTAATGTTATAGAGGTAGCAAAGAACCCTTGTAGATTATGATGGGAGATTATTTCTTAGCTATACAAGTGCAAGGGAGGTAAGTTAGGAGTAGGAGTTTGGGGAAAGTTGGAATGGGCAAAGCTTTAGTTTATTCAACAAATTAATGATAAAGGGTGAACCGAGAACCTAAACCCAGTGTTGAGATGTTGGGTACTAATGGCAACAAATCCTGTAGGAGGATAAGTTGCGTGATTGTCAGATGAGGGCGCCATGACGCAACATCCTTTAGGGAACTGGAATGTCTGAACTATGCCCTTGAGCTTGTTAAGGCTAATGGTTGAAATATGGTAATTAAACACCAAGCGATCAGGAGATCGCTGGCTGGTAGTGATCTCTTGGCCCTCAACGTGGTCTAGACGAACATTGAACTCCTCAACAACTTTGCCATTCCTTAAGGTCGCTTCATCTATGGAACACATCAGCTCTACACTTTGAGTTGGAGAATCAGGCTCATCATCACTACTTACTTGGTGACTTCAACGTTTATAAGCTGTCATCTACACAAGAAGAAGAAATGGTCAGGTCGCTGCAAGCAGACCATACCTAAAAGCTAAGATTAACAATTTCCTATGCGGTATGCCATACACACCTCAGGTCACCACATATAAGACCCAAACTATTGAATACATGAGGGCCTCGACCAATAAAGCCTATCAAGTCACTAAACCCTGGGAAATAGAAGGCTAAATCCAACAATTTATAGCCCTAAAACCAACAGCTAGAATCTCTAGCAGTAAATAGGCACACACTACCGAACCAAGCGACAAAATACCAGACATGCATAGAACAAGGCACTTATAAAAGCAAAAGCTTAGAGTCTAAGAAGGTTTACCATATAAATGAAGTAAGATAGATTCTGAACAAAATGATCAATTTACAGCAACCTAAATCCAGGGATTGCTATAGCTAACTTGATGAAGCAGGAACAGTGGTGACTGCTGAAGAACTTGAGGAACAAGTAAAAGGTAGAACGTCAGTTTTCAAAAGTAAGAGGGAAAAAGGGTTTTGTCACCTTATAAAGCCTGGATGGCCTTACTGTTCAATTTAGAGACTGATCAACTACTCTCGGTCTGATGGTCCAGCAAGTAACCAGGCTCAAACATTGCCACACTGACAACTATAGAAATATGTGTGCATTAAATGCGGTAATGATGGTACGGGCATGCTAAATGATAGAAAAGAAGTCTAAATGATGACAAGATTGATCACAATCACCAGCTTTTACCAACGAACTCAGCTCCCAGTCCGCAGATCACACTGAGAGCTGGGAGGGCTAATGTTGTGGGTATTTTTGGAACCACACAAATGGATTGGTAAAAGCTCCATGGACAAGCTCAGCTGATAAAGGTCCAGCTCAACCAGGATTAAGGTCACAGGCGCAAGTCACTAGGTTGCCAAATGCGAACTTAGGACGCTAGCTAACAAGGGTCAAGGTAGTAACCTTAGGTCGTTAAAGACGAGATCTAGCCTATAGCTCGAAGCATGCACTCCCAGCAATCAATTCAGAGAAGACCATTCGATTGCTTATTTAATGCGAATCTGTTATTAACCGTTGTAACCAATTTATGATTCATTTCCGTTATAAAATACATTGTAATATCCCTGCCACTATAAAAAGGGGGTAGAAATCATTGTAAGGGGGTACGTACACAGAGACTGAATACTAAAAAAGCTTAGCAAAAGATTAAAAATAATATAATTGTGGACATAAGCCTTACATTTGATTGAACCATGTTAAAAGGCTCTTGGTGTCCCTTGTTCTTCCTCCCTTTCAATTTCTTCCTTGCACATTACATTACATTCACAACTTGCAATTTGGGATGCCTGACTTGGATTGACCGGATTTTACCGTCAATAATGTTTAAGAGCTTGGATGTCTCGTTGTAGGAACTGGGGGGAAATGATTGGTGGTTTGATCGATTTCTAGCTCTTTCTATATTTTATTATATAAAGAGAGTTTTCATACACACATTGAGCCCCCGAATGGCATGTAGGTAAACTGATATAGTTTTCTCAAGACCCTATCTAACTGAATTGCTTAGCTAGAAAGTTGAAACGTGTTAGCGTGGATCTTCATATACTGAATATGTTTGTGTTTTATTGCTGGTGCAGATCATTTTTTTGAATGTGTAGAGAGTCATGCATTTGAAACATATGACAAATTTATCCAGGTCCAAGGAGGTAAAATGGATATCTCTTTTCTTTCTTTCTTCACCACACCCTGAAAGTCTCACTTCTGCTGGACATGTGGTTATGTTTTAAACTTCAAAGAATATGACATGGGTGTCTATGAGTTTACAGAGTAAATAGCTATCTTGCTTATTGTATCTTAATATATAATTGAATCCAAGCTGGACTCTTATCCTGATGTATGGCTAAAGAATGAGAAATTGAGCTCATTATGCCTTTTTGTTTAGGCTTCCAATGATCAAAATAGGATAAATTATCCTAGTTTGTTTTAGCTAAAAACATTAAGAAAAGTGGGGCATGTATCCTAATTTGATCATTCAACCAATAATGGTCTAATTCCACTGTTGGGTGAAGGGTGCACATGCAATTCTCTCTCCTTCGCATGCATATTTTACTATGCCCTTTCTGACCTTGTTCCTGCTGGTTCAATGACTCTAACATGGTATCCAATTTTCCTGTTAGAGGACTTCAAAAAGAAGCCTGCACCTTCAGTTGCAGTAAATTATTACATAGGAGGTGACCTGTATTTATTTGGTAACCTTTAATTTTCAAGACAATGGTTGCCTACGGAAGGAAAAGCTCAATTATCATACTTTTAATTCATTTTCTCCTAGATGAATTTCAAACCTCCAGAGCTCCAAATACTCGAAGGCCTGAGATAGGTAAGCTTTGAACTTTAATATAATTTGTGTTGCTATGCAGAATTCTAATGTTCAATGCAACCCATTTCTTGTGCAATTCTGTTGGAACTTCTAAAATGTAATGATTGTCTTAAGAGGGAAACATCCCACATTCCCTGGCCTGAGTTTCTTCTAACTGGGAGATATTTGTCATTTTGATGATCTACTTTTGTTGCTATCTCCATGTCCAGAAAATCTGTACTATGTATTTGTAAATATCAGAGATGATAAGCTGAACATTGCAAGACCATGAAGGCCTGTCAAATTCGTGGTAACCTACGATCCCATCATTCATATTTGGAGGATGCTTTCGAAGATGACTCAGCCATTCCGTTCAAGCTGATTGTGAAGGAATTGTAGATTGTATAAAGAAATCTGTTACATCTGATCCAGCTGAGCAAAAGCAAGCCATTCCACAGTAAAAGATACGAGGCAATGGAAATATACACTCTAGTCAATGAAAAATTGTGTATAAAGTTTGATGATCAATCCATCCAATTTCTTTCCATATTTTGAAAAGACAAGATATGAAGAAATTTTTTCAGCGATGAACTGCAAAACGAGATTATTGTTTGTAGTTTTTAGTACACTAGTCAAGTCTCCATTTCACAGAGTTCCGTTGTAACATCCAAGGGCAACTTCATTTTGCACATGTAAAATAAATGAAACTATTCATTCACAAGTGACAATCCGCACAGTTGTTATAAGAATAGGCCAGTGCAACGCCATGGATGGAAAGTTGCAGGAACAGGAAAAATAATTGGAAATCAGTGATTCTTTTCGTAGTTAACCACCACAATTCTCCTCTCTCCTTTTTTTTTTTTTACTTTATCCTTGGCTTCTTCAAGTTTACTTTTCCTGAATTTTTAAGGACTACTCCAGTCCCTCGTGACTTGCCTTTTTAATCCGCGTGGTCGTGTCTATTCCATTCAAGAGTCAGATTCAACGTCTTTATCACTGTTGCTTCAACCAGCTGACAATTTACACAAGCAATCAATACTAATGGTTTCCTACTTGTATACCGCAAGAGCTCCAATTATGAAGCAAACGATAATTCTGTATCAGTTCCATCAACCACGTTCCCGTATCAGCACTGCATGTTATACAGGTCAGACATGTCAAATCTAACTTTATCTTCATATCTATATTATCGAGCAGTATGAATTATATTTATTTTGATTTATTTATTAAGGATAGAATTTTATTAAATATACAATTAATGACATTAGATAAATTATTATGAGTTTGTCCAACTACTCTTGACAGCAGGTTACCACTTTTTTCCAACTTCGAAGGTAAGCCGGTGAAAAGTCTCAATTGGTTCTTTAAACAATTTGATATCTTCCCTTTGAAATTTGAATCCATGAACATTTTGAAGAGCTCCAAACTCCAAAGAAATATCAAAAAAAGAGCAAATTCTACACTTAATTTAGCATCATTGGCCAAAACAGCCCTTTCCTTGTGACTTCCTGTGCCAGCATATTCCTCTCTTGGTTCCTTTTCTTTACACGTCTCTTTCTTCAGTCATCAGCCACCACAGTCCAAAGCATCTTATCAAAGTTCCCTCCTTTTTCTCTTTCTCAGAGAACCCATTAAGAGGGCGTAAGCAAGCGCATTACACAGATCCTTAAAACTACTGCAGATTCTATGAATCGTTCTTGAAGGTGATATTCTCTTCTCTGTGCTTTTTTCACTGTTTATAATTTTGGCGCCAAAACCATGAAACTGGATAGCTCAAACGGAGAGATGCATAAGGTGAACGAAGCTTCGGAATCCTTTACGGGTGATGTTAACGGAGACGATGTCGAAGAGATATTGGTGCCTCCGTTGAACTTCGCGATGGTAGATAATGGCATTTTTAGGTCTGGATTTCCTGATTCGGCCAACTTTGGATTCCTGAAAACCCTTCGTCTTCGCTCCGTTATGTAAGTTCGATTCCTCTTTTTTATGGTCGAATAATGATTGTGGATGGGTTTACAAAACTGAGGGTGTTCTGGGTGCTAATTTTCTGCAGATGTTTGTGCCCTGAACCGTACCCGGAACCAAATTTAGAATTTTTGAAAGCTAATGGGATAAGGCTTTATCAATTCGGAATCGATGGCTGTAAGGTTTTGTATTATATCTGGTCTTAATTTCTCCGGCTGTCTTAAATGCTCCTTTATTTATTTTTTTTAATAATTTCTGTTTTCATGTTGGTAAGCAGTCAACCAGAATTAGTTGATCTGAAGATATTGATTGGTGCGTGATGCTTTTGAAATTAGCTGATTTGTTCTATATTATTGTAAAATTAAATCCAGTTGGTCTATGGTGATTTCTAGGAAAAATTTCATTTCTAAGATAGCAAATTAGATGG
>JANHAO010014723.1:0-15172 GCA_026873985.1 Saraca asoca
TCTACTCTATCCCTACCACTGTTTTCTTTCTCTCTGTATCCCTTTCTGTTCTAAGTCTAATTTAGAGCTCCAAGGCTCTATCAAACATCAGAGGCCCGAATTAAACATATGCACTTCTAATCACAAAATTTAGCCCCCGACATGAAATTTTCGCTACTGAATAATCCAATCGATAAAATCCAGATACTATGCCTTCCAAACACATCACGACAGATGACATTCATTAATGTACAAATATAAGATAAGAGCTTACGTCACATTCAATCTGTCCTGGTCGTTGAGGATAGATAGTTTGTCCTATTCCCACTTGAGACTGGAAACAATTCACATGCATCAGCTTTAAAGAAATATGACTATGATGTTATCTCATGAAAACTGTAATTAACAAGATTTTAAGAATGATTTTTTATTGACAAACCAAATCCCAAGCATTCACCACCACAGGCAAGACCCAACAGATACTATTCTTTGGAATAGAAACACATATCATGGACAGAAAATGTCAGTAGCATCTTTTCACACTTGGAATATTAATCTGAAAATACTACAAAACTATGGAGAAAATGAAAGTCACAAGCTGTCAACCACAGAGAATGACACAATCAGGTTATCGTGGGGAACTTTAACACGTACAAATTTACCATGTGGCAATATGAACATATAGACAATAATATTTAGAGTTGAATACGTTGACCTCCCCTGCGTTTAACAAAAATTACATGAACCTCCCCTGCATTTTAAAAACCCACAGTGACCTCCCTTAAAAGATCAAAGAGTGCTTGCTACACATAAACCCAATTGTACAAGATACACAAAAATGTAGATGCAAAATTGTATAGATTTTCATTGATTCATGCAAGAAGATTGATTCTACATACAAGAAGATTGAAACATGTAACTAAATAAGAAATCACAAAACAAAACAAGAAATTTCAGAGGCAAAACAAATGGGAAAAGAGGAGAAATAGAAGAAAATGTTGTCCACATGTTGGCTTTGTGCTTCAAACAATAATAAAGCAGTATTTTGGTCCTCTTTTTCTGTCAAAATACCCCTTTTAATTGCCCCCTTTTTGATATAATTTCTACAATTGGGTTTATGTTTGATGTTCTTTAGTCTTTTAAGAGAAGTCGATGTAGGTTCCGAAAATGCAGAAGAGGTATGTATAGTTTTTGTGAAACACAAGGGAGAGAAGTATTGGAGAAGAAGGACGTCACCATTGTTGCTGCTTTCTGGTGAAAAATACATAAGCATTCAACAATGATGCACATGCCTGATAAATCAAGTTCTTGGACCAACTTCCTGTGAAATTTAAGATTCTCTCCAATGGTTTCCAGGCTTTGTCCAAACAAATTCTAATTTCATTTATTCTATGCAAGCTTGTCAGACACAGGTTTAAAAGGAGTAGCTTTGTAACGTCTTCTGACATGTTGCAGAGGAGACTGGAGCTTCATAGGTAGGAAGAGACTTAATAAGCATATAGCTGACTTTTTTGGAAAACAACTGCACCCTCAGACCCAATTTTCAACCTAAATCCTCCATTTCAGCCTTCAGGATTTGTTAACAGACTTGGTTTTTTCATTTTTCTATTTGAACATGCCATAAAAACTCATTAACTCAAACTGCGATTTCTGAAAATAAGTAGCATCCTTAGCCCTCCCCCTAACCCCACAAGGGGGAAGAGGTGGATGAGATCTTTTTAGTAATTGGAACCATTAGCATAAGTTCAAGTACAACAACACCAAATTACCGTTGGATTTGACAATCTGGGGTCAACAGCTTGATAAATAGATGCAGCTGGATTAACAAGTCCAAAATTAAGATTAGCAGCTGAGGAAGCCAACACAGAATGACCCAAAGCAGCAACAGGTGGATTAATTGCTGCACCAAAGTTACAGCATGGTAAAATGGTTGTTTATGAAACATGAAATCATGAAAAACGATCATATACATACCAGTTCTGTCAGGATGATTGTAGCGGCAAGTAGCACCATACTTGCAACTGATTCATATGAATGAAGAAAAGTAAGGATCTCCAATTTGAATACTTTTATGATTAAAGAATTTAAGCAAAAATAATCACTTATTTTACCTGCCAGTTTTCATGTAAAATGGACAATCTACTTCGCCCTGTCAAAAGAAATTTGCACAATGAAAACCCAGGCTTTAAAAATCATGAAGTTAACGAAATAACAGAAGAAATGGGACCAGTCAACTAGCACTTGATGGACAAAGTTATCCTTAGATATAAAATATCAATTATTAACAATAACCAAAGAAAACCTTATGACCGATTTGTTTTAGCTAAATACAAGTATAGGTACAGATGACAACCTAGCAAAAAAGACCGAACAATATAATTAACAAATAAATCCTGTTAGTTGTAATAACTCATTCCTAGGCCTTTTACTAATAGCTCAAGCTTTTAGGAACAACTGGGAACTTGATATGATGTAGGGTCTCTCAGACTGAAAGGTCAAGGGTTATATTCCTGCCACCGTCACTCTTCTAATTAAAAATTAAAATTTCAGCACAAGGTGAGGTAAGCCTATGCTATGTCCATGCTTCAAGCCCAGAGGGCTATCCTGAGAGGGCGTGTTAAAGTTATAATAAAATGCCTTTCCTAATAGCTTAAGGCTTTAGGAATAACTAGCCCTTGATAAATCCATTTATGCAAATTGGAGACCACATATTCTAGAACAACTGTAAACTAGCATCACATCAACTATGTAGTTCTCAAGAATCTCAACAGTCCCTAGCAACATACTGTCAGAAAATACTGGAGAAAGAATAATAATTTAAAATATGATCCTTGAGGAATTTGTCTTAATCATTCTCTTGATCACCAGAGAATGAATAAACAAGTTAGTAAAGCATCACTACCAGTCTTATAGGAAGCCCTTTACTATTATGCATTAGTGGAGGAGTGTATGAAATAAGAGGATTGATTTGAGGATCTCCTGTTGCCGCCTCAGTTACAGCAGTTGACTGTGTCAGTTCACCAGCACCATTCTGTTGCCCAGAGAACTGAATCTGGATATCCTTTGGGTGATGGAATTTGCAGGTAGCACCGAATTTACATTTCCCAGTTTTCATGTAGAACTACACAAATATAAAAGTAACACAGTAAACAACAATTTAATAATATCTAAAGTAAAGGTAAAAGATAAAGTTACTCTCTAACCGAACATGGGGGCTCAAATGGCCTCTCAGGCAATGCACTGACATCAGCATTTTCAGAACCCTAGAAATCAAAGACAAGCATTGCATTACTGTAAGCAAAAAAACTAAAATATAACTTACTTTAATAACAATTATAGCAACAACAAAAAAAAAAAAAAAGGCCTTGCTGGTAGCACCTACCACACTGTTGAGGTTATCCGTTGGATGATTAAACTTGCACCTTGAACCATATTTGCATCTCTGAGTTTTTAGAAAGTACTGCAATATTGGATCCATAAATAATTAGAAGGTGCCCAAACGCAGGGAGGAGAGAAAATAATAGCAAATTCACCTCACCGGACAGTCTGGTGCTCCTGGTCTCTCAGGAAGAGTTTCACTTGTTACATTATTTGGAACCTATATGAGGTATAAATTGATACCATAAAACAAATTAGTATACCTAACTATTAATAGCATTGAGACTTCTCAATGATTATATTTCACCTTTAATGACAGAAACCCATTGCCAGAAGTGGTCAATAAGAAAAGATAGGAATAGTCAGAAGCAGAACAGCCATATATAGCTCAAGCCATGAAAATAACTGAAGCAGGAGAGTTTTCCTACCATACAAAACAGACAGCCCCAGTAGTTCTAAAACTATGATATCTCATTATATCCTTAAACTTATAGGTACATGAGATCCTATAGATCAGCAAATGATTGGCATCATATTTCTGAAATCATTCTAATAAAGTTAAGCTGTGCATTTGACTAATTTCACTATTACATAGCCAGGACATTTAGTAACTTGACTTTCAAATGAGCGAAATAGTTGTAGACACCAAACAATAATGCAATACAATAAAAAACTTGCCAAAGGCCAGAATATAAGTTATAAAATGCAGATTAAATATCATATGAGAAAATGAAGACTCACATTAAGGGGACAGATTTAATTTTTTATTTTGATTGAAAAAGAAACTTTTATAGAAGAGAAACAGAGAACAAAAGAAGAGGACAAGGAATCCTCAAAACGTAAAAAAGACTATCAAGACAAAGCTGCTGTCAAATTCCTATGCAAATCAGACATAGCCATCCCTCTAAAATAACCATGAGCTTTTAACCAAAGAGAAGCTACAAACAAGACCCTTTCCCACAATAGAAATCTAGTCTGAGCTTGATTTCTAAAAATTCTAATATTTCTTTCTAACCAAATGCATCATATAACAGCAAAACGAGCAAAATCCCAAGCATCATTCTTGGCAATATTACTTCCAAAACTTCCGAAGTTAGTGGACAAAAAGCTTCCCAAATTATCAAGACAAACCCAATAGAAATCCGGACAGATTTAATTTTATTGATGACAAGACACATGCTAAGGAGGTATAGAACCTTGATCCAAGCCACATCCTCATTCCAAGAGGAGAATTAGGCCTTAAGATCACCAGACCAACAAAAGGCAAGATTTTAGGGAAAAGGAGGCAAAGCAAAACAATAAGCAAGTTGACTAGTTATCCCAGCATGAGATGAAACAAAGAGGTATGTTCTTGCATAGCAATCATCAGATCTTCAAATTGCAGGACATGGAGATCTGAGGCTTTTAGTTCAAACTACCCAGCAAACGAGGAAGTGATGCATGCATTAGGCAGAGCATACACAACAGGGTACTTTGCTTTTCACTAATTTAGTAATAAAACAACTCAATAAACCATATTTAATAGAAGACTTCATAAGAGACTTGAGAATCACCACCTCATCAAACAGTCAGAATACTTCACTTGGGTCAAGCCCGTGGCTCACTGGACTTATAATATAAAAGGCACTGCATCCTCCTCATCCTAGTAAGCAGGCATCAATTATCATATAGAATTCAGCAAAAACAAAAAGACACAAATACCCCAAAAATGTATTCTAGTAAACCATCCTCTAATGCCATTCATCAATAAGTAATAACAGCCATGTACTAGAATGGCCTACAACCCCCAGAATCCTGGGCAAAGCTTATAACATCTACTTCCTGTTAACATGTTTCCACATCCTCCAAGCAGTTATTGAGTTCAAAAACTAGTCAAAGAATATTTCAAGATGATGAATTCCAAATGGTATAGAACTTCCACCGATATGTTAAAACACAAACTAAATCTATAATTACAAAATGACCTCATGCGATACATTGTATCCAAAAACATGGATCTGTTAATTCTTTACAATAAACTGAAAAAGATGATGAAATCAGATTCAAAGGAAAAGGCAGACCAAATAAAAGGGAAATTATGTTGAAAACTAGTATTCCTTTTGATACTAGATTGAAACTTATTGAAGCCTTGTTGATCATATCATTTGATCATATGCTGAACCAAAGTTTAAATCTTATAAGTTATAACCAGACCTAAAACCACATAATATATGTCATGAAACATAACTTTTGTGATACATTACAGGAGTTAAAAACCCAATGAACTAAAAGTAAGTATTACCCAGATATTTTTTCACATATATGGTAAAAAAAATACTCTATTGAACTAGTATATAAAACAGTAATTCGGAAAGGTTCAACTCATTATCTGAATATAAAGTAGATGTCGTTTCGGAATATATACAATAATAGTACATGTAGTTTATATAGAATTAGATATAATTTCCATAGGCATAAATAATAGTGATAAACGGTCACCTCTTTCCAATCTGGGATTCCACCCTCGGGAACCCAAATAGGATGGTCAAACTTGCAGCTATCTCCAAATTTACAGGTTCTGGTGAGCATATAGTGGGCACAATCCTTCTCTCCTGGCCTCTGTGGATATATAGGCAAATTGCTTGCAGTTTCATATCTAGGGCGCTTGGATAACAAGTTTGTAGAATACCAAGCTTCACTTTGCCCAATTGTGTTATGGGCACCCAAAATGGTTGGATGGTAGAGTGCTATAATACATAATAGATGGGTATATACAAGAAACAAATATATACGTTACTTAATAAGTTTGACTTATAAAATAATTTTGGATAAAGGACATATACATTTAGTACAATATGGAGTATTTTTAGCAAAAATGTAACAAACTCTTCAAGTTACAAATAATACAGCCTTCGGATTAAAGCTCAAAGTATATATACTGAAGTTAAATAAAAATAGTGTTAATATTAGCAATTTAGAATCATATTATAACCTAGAAACAATATACAAGAGTAAAACTATGTACTCCTTGAACTCAGAAGCTCAAATTGGTTTCGCCAATAAGTAGTCACACACAGAAAACACCAAAAGTAGCACAAACTTTTCATGGTAAACATCTAAGTTGTCAGTTTTGCTCACATCAGCTACAACAGATTACTTCATTTCATCTTCTTCATTCATTTGGTTCCTAAACCACTACTTTACTTTGACTGTATTGTCTAAAACCTACCCATAGCCCACCTGATCTTATGACATTAGATTCATAATCACAGATTCATTTTACTAAATAAGTACTGCCTCATGCATAGTGAATTCTGATGGTGGGAAGAATTTCAAGCACTAATACAATAAGCAGGATGAAGGTATTCTAAGCAAAATACTTGCTAATATGATAGAAGAACGACAATGCAATGTGTAGAAACTTAATGTTAAATAGCTCCAATGAATTGACAAAGTCTAACTTAAACAACAGAGCAAACTTCAACAGTATATCTTCTCAAAAGTAAGGAACACATTATGGGATTTGCTGCGGCACATACTCGTAGCCATTGCAAGTTCTTTTAAAACTATCCCTAAATTTGTAACTTTTTATACAAATTCTTATAGAGTTTTTTCACAAAAATGAGTTGCAACTTTCTACTGATTTTGCATGTAACCTTAATGTAAGAAGTTGCAGCTCCATCAACTAAGTTTGCAACACAAACATTTTCAAAAATATTTTCATAATTTTATCAAGAAGTTACTGAATTTCTGTGAAAAAAGCTGCGTGTATAAAATTTTTTATATTTTATGCAAAACTGCACATTTACCGACGCTTATTTTTTGAGTAAAGCATTGCCCAAATATCAGTTCTCAATTGGAAAAATAAAAAAGGCTCAAAAAATTTATCATTATAGTCTGATTTTTCCATTTCCTAGATCGTTAGTGCTATTTAAAATTCACAATAGGACATGGAAACCAACCATCAGAAGAGCGCTTCAAGGCGGCAACAATTGGGTCAAGTGCAGTTGCGGCAGATCCAACATTTGCAGAAGCGGCAGAAGCGGCAGCATAGGAAGATGGCCAGGAAGCTTGGGATAGCAGGTGAACCGGGGTGGAAGACGATGCTCCAACGCCGCCAGAGATTCTGGTAGCAACACCAGGTGGGCCAATGTCGATATCCTCCGTAGCGGAGGAAGTAGGGTACCGGAGAGCATCGCTCCGGTGAGATAAGTACATGTCGGCAGGGACGGAGCGGAGGTAGAGAGAAGCAGCCAAACGAGGTGGAACAGACGGCGGCGAAGCTGAATATGTAGGGGCAGTAGGGCTATAGCAGTAGAGATGATTTGCCATAATAAAACCAAAAGAGCAATCTGTAATTATTATTTTGAGACAAATTATTGGCACAAATTTGTTGGTGTGACTGAAATAGTAAAAAGCCGACGAGTGAAGTCAGTGTGATTGCAGGAAGGTATCTTCAGCAAGTATCATTTTCATTTCATTTTTTTTAATAGAATATGGCTTTTAATTTAATTAATTGGTTGAAAAAAAAAACTTTTTTATAGCCAAAAGGAATTTTAAAAAAATGTATCAACTTGGTCATTCCTATCTAGTGACTACATTAATATAAAATTATAAAAAAATATAAATTACCGCTTTTGAATATGAAATAGTTATATTTGACATTCATAAGTTATTAATTTTTATAATCAATTTTTTTTAATTTTGGATAAATAATAAATTATATTTATATAATATTTTTTTCTATAATTTTAAAAGAAATTTAAATGTCATATTATATCAATATAAAGATAAAAATGTAAACATTATATTTATAAAATATTCATAAAATTTTCTATTTGCATTGAATAAGTAAATTATATTAAAATGATCAAAATATCTTCAAAATAGGAAAAAATGAAAAATTAGTATATAACTCAAATCACTTCCAAATTTGAATCATAAAATCTTCACATTATATTTGTTTTTTTTATAAAATTTTATGTTAAACTAAATATATTTGTTCCATTAAATCGTTGAATACTAAATGTAACTGCCTAATAGTTAAAAGGGTTGAGTGCAAAAATTAATAATTTATAAATGTTAAATATAATTATTTAAAATTGAAAAGGTAATTGCATTTTTCCTTAAAAATAAATCTAGTGACGCATTTCAAAGATTTACCCTTTGTTTGGATGGCTAGTTGAGAAAATAATTGCAAAGAAAAGAGGTAGAAAAAAATGAGAATTAAAAAAATAGGAAGAAAAATAGTTTTTTACTTGATGTTTGGATGCATAAAAAAATTATGAAAAGAAAGTAGGTTAAAAATTATTTTCTTTTGATTTGGTAGAGAAGTGAATGGAAAGAAAATGTGAAATACAAAATGACAAAGTTACTCTTATTCATATCACACGCGCATATATGAAATCACTTGTCCTATTATCTTTGTGATGGACTATATTAATAATGACCATTTTTACACTCATATTAATAATCTTATTATAATATTTTCATTAGCAATTAATATATATTTTTATGTTTATACATTTTCACACTTGCATAATTTAACATCAGTAGTGAATTTGATGAAGGTAAGAATTTGATACATTGCCCGTATAAAAGATATATGCACTATTACTTAGTTATGCGTTATCACATCATTAATTTTTTTAGTTGCTGAAAGTCTTTCATAAAAATTAAAAAATTTTATTGCAAATTTATTGGATGAAAATATTTTTTTTTACATGTTTGTTGTAAATAAAATCCACATAAAAGTTGTAATTTTTTTTCTAAACACATACAACAGTACCTAAAAAATAATGGTCATATTGTAAAATAAAAAACAGTTATCATATTTTAACATAAAAGATAATTGCCTGCTACCAACGTAATTGGCTGCTCACAAGCATACAGTGAAGAGCAACGTTCGTTTGCAAACTGACATATTTCCTGCATATTTTGTAGAGGAACACCCAAAAATTGTTGCTTTGCCCTGTCATCCCCGCATAAGAAAGGATAACATTTCATTCAGACTTCTGACATCAGGACGATTGGATGGGGAATTTCAGAGTACAGCTAACGGAATTTAAAAACTAATTCTCTTATTCGGTATTTGGTTCATGTGTAATATAATCTATTATTGTTACTTGATCTTAATAAATTTCTCCTATTTGAAACCTTCTCTTACCTAAGATATTAGATTGTATTATCCTTTGAAAATAAAAAACAACCCCCTTTCTTTTTCTTTCTCTTACTTTGCAAAACTCTTGCTACCACCTACCGTCATTGAATATCATCTACCACCTCCCATCACCACTTTTCACCATTGACCATCACTCACCATCACTCATAACTACCTTCCATTGACTATTAGCCGCCACCACTACCATTGTTGACAACTGCCTGTTACCACTTTTTATCATTGATCATCATCCACCATCATCTACTGTCATTGACTACCACTCTTCATTTCGTTTTACTGTTGACTATTGCCCACCACCACTATTAACCATTACCCACTACCACCTACTACTATTGATTACCACCCACCACCACCTTTTATTGTTAACTACCACTTACCATCATTTTTTATTGTTAACCACCTGTTACTATCATCACCATTGACCATTGTCCATCACCAACTTCTATCATTGATCACCTCTTACCATCACTTTTCACCGTTAACCACTGCTATCCACCATTATCTATTGTCGTTGACCACTGTCTATCATTGTCTACTGTCATTTACCACCGTCTACCACTACCTACTACCGTTGGCCATCGTCCATTATCATCTATCACCCTTGACCATCAGTCACTGTTACCTACCATCGTTGACCATTACTCTCCACCACCTTTTGTTGTTGAACACTACCTTTTGCCATTGATCACCATCCGCTACCACATTCTGTCGTTGACCACCACCATCCACCATTACCTACTGTCACTGACCATTGTCCACCACTGCCTACTACTGTTGGCCACCATCCACTACTATTTACCACCCTTGACCACTGGCCACCTACCACTATTGATCATTGTCTACTAGTACTTACTATCATTGATCATCGCCTACCACCACCTATTGTCATTGACCATAATTTATTGCTATTAATTGCCATCCAACTAGACAATAAGAAATGGAATCATAAATAGTTTAATTCCATTCCTTCATTGAACCAAATAAATTAAAAAAATAACAGTTGCCATTACTCTTACTTTTTCTTATTTAATGTCATTCCTTTTCCATTTCCGTGGGTTGAAACAAATGCCTTTTTCAATTGTCGAATTATCTCCACACATCTTGTTCACCGTAATATTTTGGTCTGCTTTGTTCAAGTATTGTCAACCTTCTTTATACAATATCAATACTTTTTATTACATAAAATTAAAATTTACCTCAAGTATCTCTTTCTACACTTGAGGTTCTGCATCAAACATTTTAGCTTTAGGATTTCAAGCAATTCCACTACAACTATTGAAAAGATCAAAGTATTTCCTAAAATAATGCTTCAAAGTCTAATCTATTCCTTATATGATCATTTCTAATAATAGGCCTAAACAGTGAGTGTAGTTGCTTTAAAGTGTTGTATCCATTATTAAGAGAAAGAGAGAAGATATCATGAAGCTGTACTTAATAATGAGCCAGACATATGTATTTATATTAAAGATATGTACAAGAAATAGAGTTTTAATAGGTCTATAACTTATTGACCTATATAGACTTATCACTTATCCTACATAGGCTTATCACTTATCTAATCCTAGAAATAATCACTTAACTAACTTATTCACTAACACTTCTCCTCAAGTTAGATTATAGATATCAAACATGCACAACTTGTTACAAATATCATTAACCTATTTTTCCATAAGTGTCTTAATAAATAAATCAATAAGTTGATCCCCAGTTCTAATATGTCTAAAACCAATAACTCCTTCTGGGAGTTTCTGCCTAACAAAATGACAATTAACCTCTATATGCTTTATTTGCTCGTAAAAAATTGGATTTGTAGCAATATGAGTGATAGCTCGATTATCACACCATAACTGTATAGTTTTAGAGGACTTAATCCTAAGTTGATGAAAAAGGTAAAAAATCCACACAAGCTTAGATGTAACACGAGCTATGACCTAATATCTTGATTTTACATTTGACCGAGATACAATAGTTTGTTTCTTGCTTTTCCAATACAATATCCTAAAGTAAATCTTTGGTTTATAAGACATCCTGCCTCGTTCGTATAAAAAAAGCCTTCCCCTCTACAATGGCCATGATTTTTGTATAAGATTCCACTCCCAGGTGCCTTCTTTAGATATTTTAAGATGTGAATAATTATATCCCAATGAGATGTTCTTAGAGAATTCATGAACTGGCTCACTATACTTACTAGGAAAGTAATGTCAGGTATACTAATAGTAAGATAGTTTAATTTCTCCACTAATTGCTTGTATCATTCTGGGTCTTCTAATAATTCTTCATCTTTTAATCCAAGCTGAACGTTTAGAATCATAAGGGTATCATATGGTTTGGTTCCAAGCAAATTTATTTCATTTAAAAGATCAAGCACATATTTTCTTTGTGATAAGAAAATTCCTTGCTTATTTTGTGCAATCTCAATACCTAAAAAGTACCAAAGTGCTCCTAGGACCTTAGTTTAAAATTTGATTTGAAGAAAAATCTTTAATTTTGAAATGCCTAAGCTATCATTGCCAACAATCACAATATCATTCACATAGATAACTAGAAGAATACAACCAGACTCTGATTGTTTATAGAAAACAAAATGATCATGATCACTTTTTTACATCCCAATTTCCCTGACCACATCACTAAATTTTTCAAATCAGGTTTAAGGAGACTGTTTTAATCTATACAAAGAGTTTTTCAATCTACACACTTTGTCTTTTTCATACTCCTTTGAGCAATAAAACTAGGTGTGTCATGACCTAAAAATCTTGGTCATGACCAGCGTGAATATTGCTCCTTTATTGAATATTCACTAGCCTTTACCATTTATTCTTGTTATCGTTATCTTAGGATTTTCTTAGAATTATCACGTCATATTACATTGGCAACTAAGTCATGGCAAACTTAACAAAAATAAAGATACTCATGGAGAAATATATATGAGTATTCATACCTCAACCAGATGACTAATTCTCATATAACCTTTCATAAGCAATTATCAATTATTAGATACTGATATATGAAGAAATTCATATTATGTTACTTTAGCACGTTGTGTCGAGTTATGCTCTCATAGCCACTGGCCACCATTTTGGCTCACTATATATTCTGATCACATGATATTATATTGCAACATTTCATATGACAACAAAGCAATTCAAATGTTTCATAATAATAAATGTAAATTTCCTTATTACTTTAGTCGAGCCTTATCCTACACAATTCTAGTCTTATCCTTCCAAGTCAAACTTATCCCACTCATCATTTTAGAATGAATAGATCCAGGATCTGGTTCATTATTCCCATCACACCTTATTAGTATCACATTATCACATTTCATTGTCATCTATGATGTCATATACTATTCCATACCTGTTATTTTCGATCTTGGTTGAAAAGGCTGGCAAGGGCCTAATGGAGGATGAGCCCAGTCTTGGAAAGGCCTGGACCATTTGAAAGTACCGGGGTCATATAGAAGAGGCACTGGCTTGCTAGTCATGAGCTCGGGACATGAGGCAAGCCTTGAAGCAAGAATCCAAGCTCGCTAAATGGGATTAACCCTGGGTCATTGGATGAACGAGCCACATCCAGGATACCCATCCAGCGAGCTTGAGATCGGAACCAGCTCGTGGGGCCACGAGTCACATAACAACCATCCTGATCACAAGTGAGTGACCTTCAGCCCGAGGTATGGTACAAGTCCAATCGGAAGTTAGAAGCACATCTTCCTAGCCAGTAAGCTAGCCCCTAAAAGGAGATACCTACCTACAAACCTCAGTTAATAGAGTCTAAGCTGTCTGTATGTAATTATTACATGATGTAACTAATGTACAAATAAGGAAATTCCCATTATAGCCTCCCCTATTTCTATAAATAGGGAGAAGCTCCATTGTAAAGGGGACTTCCGGGAATATATGTGGAAGCTCTGCCAAGATAGAGAGGGAAAGGCCTGTGTATTGTAACTCAGCCAACCTAAATAGTGAAACCACCGTTTAAGGACTAATATAATCAACATGGACGTAGGGGCCAAACTAGCTTTAGCTGAACCATGATAAAAACGCTCCTGGTGTCCGTCCTTCTCCTTTCTTATTCTCTTCTTTGCTCACTTACTTACATGCTTGAAACTCACAATCTGGGTGTTAATTAAGATCTAGGTCCTCTGAACTAGATTTTACCATCAACATTTTGGCACTAGAGGAAGGGCCTTGAACCTCTGAACTATTTCCTTTCCATTTTTGTAATTTGTCGAGCAGCCATAATGGCAAGAGGAAAACAACTAGGAGTATTAATGCTATCGCCGGCCAACCTAGGAATCATGTTGGGCAGTAAGAGTTATCACTGGAGGGCTCAGCTCCTAGCTGTAGGTGTGTCTGTTACCCTTACAATGGGCACAGTCAATGATGTGGCACCCTCAACCTCTCATTGACTTATTACTTTTAAGGTTGACAGAGTTCAAGCATGGCATCAGCGTCAAGAGGCGCTTGAAAACACAGTAAAAGAACTAGCCAAAATGGTTAAAGCACTAGTCCAGATGCAAGCTCAAGGAGTAAAAAAGTAAGACCAAGTCATGGCACCTAGAAAGGGCCAGTGCATTAGTATAGTTCATCCTTCTCGCTCACGAGAAAAGTTAGAAGTCTATCGAGTTCATAAGAGCCATGATGGTTAGTAACCTACGGGCTTACGTCATTCAGAAGACTCAAACAAGACCAACCAGGGGCATATCCCAAGTTGCTATTCCTGCAATGAGGAGAGCAATAAGAGCCAGTGATCTTCCAACCGACGATTCAAAACATATGACCAGATGATCGAAGAACTCCTCCAAAGGGTGAAACAACTGGAAGAACGCCCTCTAGCTTGGGACAGCTGAGATAGCTATGAGGAGAGAACTCCATTTACTAGTGATATAGAGAAGCAACCTTTCCTTCGAAAGCTCTAGATCCCCGCAATCTTGCAATACGACAGGGACAGCGATCCCTATTCCCACCTAGATGCGTTTAATGTGTAGATGGATCTTCAAACGACTAGCCACAAGTCAAATGTCACGTCTACCCAGCTGCACTGGGAGACGTACCTCAGACTTGGTTGAAGAACCTCTTGGCCCATAGCATTGGCAGTTGGGGAGAATTCCAAATGAGATTCATCAATCAATATAAAGTACTGAGGAGGCAGCTTATGTCGGCATGTTATCTCATGATGATTTTTTAGAGGAAAAATGAGTCATTGAAAGACTACATCATTTAATTCAGAAGCGAGGTTAATAATGTAGAGAATCGATTTGACGAAGGTATCTTGACAATAATCTCTACAGGACTGCACAAGGATGGAAAACTTTATGAAAGCATCTACAAGTCCCCAATGAAAAATCTCACTAAATTTTATGAGTGAGCTGCCAAGGAAATTAGATAGGAAGAGACATTTAGCCTGAAGGAGTTCGATCGCAAAAGCGAGAAAAATGCCTCTAGCAACAACGAGCAAAAGAGCCAAGGTAGCGACCCTGACTTCCAAGCCGCAAAGAGGGCTAGGACTAAACAACCTCAGCATCAAGGTCACTTTGAAACTTATAGGCCTGTTTGAAAATGTTCTCAGGTGTTTTTATTTTATTATTTTTGAAAACAGTTTTTTAAAAACAGTTTCTAAAAACTGTTTTTCTAGAACTAAAAAATAAAA
>JANHAO010014724.1:0-15173 GCA_026873985.1 Saraca asoca
TAACACAGCTGAAATAAGTTAGTTTGGACCTTAAAAAGCTTAGTGAGAGGACAATTAAATGAGTAAAATATTTTGTTATTAGTCATATGGTAAGGAGAGATGGAGATAAGCTCAATACCAAGTACAAGATCGATAGTAAACTCAGTTTCCCTATTTGGTGGCAGTTAAGGTAAATCATCAGGAAACATGTCAATGAACTCACTTATCACTAGGACCTCACTTGGATTTGGAACAAATTGCTCTAAGTCTTTCACCATAGTTAAAAAAATTATGCACCCCTTTTTCAGTAATTTCCAAGCTTGCACACTAAAAATCAAACTAGTTATCTCAGCTACCTGTCTTTCTTGAAAGACTATAAGAGAATATTTTTCTATATAGAAAGCAATTGTCTTGTCAAAATAATTCATGCATGCACAATGCTAAGATAGTCGATCCATACCTAGAATTATATCATATATAATCATATCTAATGCGACTAGATTTTTAAATACATGTTTATCTTATACAGTCATAACATAATCCCTAAACAAATTGTCAACTAGAAGGGCCTTGCTAATCGGAGTCATTACTATTAACGAGGATCTTATCAATTCACCAGGTTTATTTAGCAAAATGGCAAATTTCTTTGCAATAAAGGAATGGGTACCTCCATGGTCAAACAATACCTAAGCTTGTAGATCATGTAATTTCAAAATACCTAAAACTATGGCATTCGATGCTTAGGCCTCCCGTCTGATAAGATTGTAAACCCTCATTGTAGCTTCATTAGGGTTTCTCCCTCAGTTGCCTATTTCATCATTTTTGTCGGCTGCAACTGATGCTCTTACTAAAGTTGTATATTGTGTTACTGATTAACTTTGAGGTCGAGCTTCATAATTTGTACCATATCCAGAGGCACTTACATTCATGGGGCATTCCCTCATATTGGAGCTCTTTTCTTATTGCCAAGGGACATTTCCCTTTCATAGTCCTTTTTATATCTCAATTCAACTCATAATGCCTGATTCATGGCTTGATGGTACATCATGTCTACATCAACTTTGACATAATCAAAGTAATAATCATGAAGCCCTTAAACAAACTTCTCTACTTTCATAGTCTCATTAAGGATCAAGTGAGTAACATATCAAGAAAGTCAAGTAAATTAGGCTTCGTACTCACTCATGGACAGGTTTTCTTTGTTTTAGATTTTCAAATTTCCAAGCATTCACTTGTCAGACACTGGTGAAAGAAATTGATTAATGAAGTTTTCCTAAAACATCATCCAAGTTAACGGTTTAGCATATGTAGCTCAACTCTCAATAATTCCTACATACCAATAATATGTTAAATCATCTAACTAATACCTTACCAGTTCTATTAGTAAAGGCTCAGGATACTGTAACATCCTATTATATCTTTCAAATTGATCAAGGAATTGATACGGCTACATGCAAGGATCTATTCTAGCATAGCAAGGTGGTTTCAACATTAAAAACTCATGAACAATTCTTAGCCTATTCTCCTATTCATTTCTAGTGGGAAAGGTTTAATTTCTTTCATTTCTCCTACTCCTATTAGGCTCTCTATTCGAATTTCGATATTGGTTTTGTGATAATACATGTATCAGGCAATCCATTACTTACTAGACTAAGTTTTCTACCCATTGAGAAACTTTAGGGTTGTCACTGACTTCATGATGTGGACTATTTCATCCAATGGATGACCCTCCATTATTAGATTCGAATTCTTGGTCATTTTATCTTTTAGTTCTCACCATAATCTACATTACAAAATTAATCAAATTCTCAGAAGTTACAAAAGGTTTCAATTTAATTTTGCTGATATGGGCATATATTTCACAAGGTTAATGGGAATGGTACCAGCAATACCTAGTCCCAGGTCCACATGTGCTACAGGTATTGTTCCTATTAACATTTGATGAAACTACCACTCACATGTTTAACCTAAACCTTGCTCTGATGCCAAACTTGTCATAACCTAAATTCCTAGCCATAATTAGTGTAATACCAATTTTCAATTGATAATCACCAACCTTTAACCTATTCTATTTTTCATTCCTATTCATACTTGTTTTATATTCCTTACTCATATTTACTCAAGTTTATTTAGTTAGTTTAGAAATTATAAACTTATAGGAGAAAGAAAACTCATTGAAATATACACATACTTTTATAATATATAAGGACATTGCCCATTAAGGCATATGGCTATTAAAACACCAATTTCAAGGGGTTTCCAACAAATTCTAAAAAAAAAAAAAGAAACTTATGCAGTTAACTAGCTAGCTTTAAGAGTCATTCTCCCACACTACCCCACATGTCTTCACAAGGGCAAGGTAAAACAAAAGGTGGTTCAATCTATTACTTGTCAAAAGACCAAAAGGTATAGGTTCAACCAACTATATCCTCAAGGAATTTTATGGCTTCACTATTTATAGGTTTTCAAAAGTTTAGCAAAAAATGTAGATGGAAGATAGATCCCCTAAGAGTCAAACCATCTCATGTCCATCATTAACAAGACATTGGGTGGTTATAAGGGAATAATCTCTACTTCCTGCAACACTTTTCAACCAGTTAAGTTTAAGATTATGATGTAATGGATCCTCCTAAAGGATTGTCTACTAGGGTGGAAAAGACATCAATAGTGATTTCTATGGAATTGTTATCTATCCTTACTTTTCATAGGGTGGAATAGCAACAATATCTTGAGAATTTGAAAAATAGTTCACAAAAGAGTGAGTTGATGGCTCAATGAGATAATCCATACCAAACTTATGAGTTTTCCAGTAATAGCAAATATACATACCTCATATTTCAGATCATATTATTATATCATATATCAATATTTCCCAGAGTAATAGCAATTCAAGTAAATAAAATAAACCATCAAGGTCAAAACTCTCCTTGTTACTCCTTTCCATCTTATCTTGCACAACCACCAACCGTATCCCTCCAAGTTCCACCTTATCCCATGCTATATATTAGAACACACAAATTTGGGATCCAATTCATATATCCAGTATCATCTCATTAATCAGACCTCATCATCATTATTCATAGTCTCATATCTTATAGAAAATTTTTAAACTTTCAAACAATATCATAACCCGTAACAAATGCATCACGTAGTTCACACTTCCATCCCAAATCACGACCATATATTCCTTGTCACATTACTACAATGATTATCAAGATTATTACTATAGCATCAATATATAAATAATCAATAAATTGATTTACACTAGCTTATAAGTTGGCTCAATTAGGATTTATTGATTATTATATTGGAAAGTGCTAGGAACTGTATGAAGTTAGATTAAGAAAATAGGAGTTGCCTTATAGAGAAGTAAGTTTAAGTTGTATGAATGTATAAATCTGGAGGTGCGAGCATGATCACACACATGATTACATTTGAAATTTGATTAGAATCATGACTAGAATCATGGGATTCAAATCGGAAGGTTTCGATTTGACTTGAGAAGACTCAATGCAAAATATGAGTCTGCTTGATCAAAATTGTAGACTTTCAGGAAGTCCAGAGTATGTATGTGATCAAAATCACAATTAAAATAAAAAAATAGGGTAGGAAGGATTAATTCGAATAGCAAGAAACTAGTTAAATTTTTTTATTTAAATTGCAAGGCAAAATGCCACTCGATTTCTACAAGTATGATCACAAGGTCAGTGTAAATATGGTGATTCGACTCGTAAGCTTTGGAAATGCAAAACATTAACCAAAACAGGAGAAACACTATCCAACTCCCACCAAATTATAAAGGTTCAGCATATCATTGTTTTAGAAGCTTAAACAAGCATAAATTCAAGCTTTTCCAAACATAGAACCATATTTATATTAACAATTCCAATTAAATTCAAACTAAGCCATAAGACCACACAAAACCCATTTTCCTCATTGTAATCAACAATTCAAAGATTCATATCCAATTAACCATATTACAACCTACAAGAGAGGTTGGAATCACTCACCTAAGTAATTGAAACAAAAAGATTAAGATAATCTACAAAAATCCTTCAATGCTCTTCATGAACAAAAAGAAGAGCATGTTAGTTTCTTGAATATTTCAAGATTTTTCTTTCATCAAATAATCAAGTATTATTAGATTATGATTTCATTCCATAAAAGTAAGCTAGAAATAAAAGATTTAAGCTCTAAAAATTTCATAAATTCACACGAATTCTTGAAGTAAACAATGAAATGAATAATAACTTTTAGATTCAAAATTTATAAGTTAGATTATTCTTGATTAATTAACAAGATTTTTGTACTGAGTTGAAGAGGAAGAAGAGAGGAATTAACAGTAAAAATATAAGAAATTAACATGAAGAAATGAAATGCTTACTTAGAGAGAGATGATGTAGAGAGAGAGTGAGCTTCCCCAAGTTGATGTTTAAGCATGTGTTGCATGGGATTCAACTGAAATGGGTATAAAGAAAGGAAAGGAAACCGACTCTTAAAGGGCAAAATGAGAAAAATTGAGTTAACTTTCACTTTTAACTCTTCCTAGATAAGTTTCTTGATTTTCTCCTTTAATAATCTTACCATTTCCCGCAACTTCGAGTCATAATTTAACATATTCACTAATCGCCGGCGCTATAAAATTTTATATAATTTAATTAAATTAATTGTTTTCATGATGACTATAAAATTCCATTTGTTGGGTATTTATAGCCTTAGTTTTAAACTCTCCAAAGTTTTCTGAAAATTAAATCTCAAAAATACGAATTTTATTCTATAAGCAGTCAGAATGAAAACTTTTAATTTCTGAGGATTCCTAAAATTCATGTAATTTATTTTGCATCTTAGAATTTATGGTTTTGAAACTCTCAAAATTTCTAAATTCACCTTTTGGATTCCTCCAAAAAATCATTTTATAACTAAAATTAATTTTAAAAAATTTGAAGTATTACAGAATGACAATATTCCTCCAACAACAAGCAAGTGGCATTAAGGGGTGAGAGAATGTAGGTTAAGGCAAAGATAAAATGATATATGGAAAAAATGGGATTGTTCGATCTAAAATTAGATTTTTTTTTGTTTAATGAATTTTTGACGTTTGTATTTGTCAAAAAAAAAAATGCTATATAACATTTTGCAAGTCTATAGATGCCGAAAAATCTAATGTGTTAGAAAAAAAATCGACATGTCTGAAAAAAATTGAAATTCAATTTTTTTAGAACTTAATTATTTTTTATGACTTTGTGACGCTTGAGAACATCGAAAACATTAACATAATTTTTTTTATAAGTATTTGAAATTTTTTTGATTTTTTATAAAAGTTTAAAAAATCATAAAAATTATAATTTTTATATAAACTATTTTTCTAAAAAATTTATAAATGTGTAAGAATTTATATATAATGAGTACATAAAATATTATAATTTTATCATTTAAAAATTTTATTTTTATGTAAAAATTATAACTTATAAATATAACTTAAAAATATATAATAAGTACATAAAATATTATGTAAAATACTAGAAAAAAAATATAACTTGTTTAAAAATAATAAAAGTATATATTGATATGTCCTTTTTACATATGTATCAAAACATAATTGTTAACCGGTGACCCCAGAAAGAAAGATGTTCATGTCTAATGTCTAATGGGTTGTTTGGAAGGATGGAACATGATGGAAAGGAACGGAATGGAAGTGATTAAAATGGTTTTCCATAGTTTGAGAGCTTTTTTAGTAAAGGGAATGAATGGAATGGAAAGGGAACTGTTCCATTTCTTTCCACCCAAATCTCCAAAATTTATTCCCTTCCAAATTGAGGTGGAACCAATGGAATGATAGTTTCCATCCGTTTTTTACTTAAACATCCAAACAATAGAAAGATAGCTCCCCTTCCATTCTTTTCCTTTCCTTTCCTTTCCATTCCATTATGTTTCATTTCATTCCATCCCTCAAAACTCCCAAACATAGCATAAAGGTTTAGGTTTCCATTCACCCTTAATAGATATTGGAGCAGTAATACAGCAGATTTGACGTCAAACGTAATCCATGTCTTACGCATTAAAAGCCAAGTGTAGAGACACGGACGGTTATCAGTCTACCCTTTCATCTCTCTGTGTGTCCACTGGATTACTTAGATCCCACTTTTCTATCTCTCTCTCTTTTTTCACTGAAGTAATAATAGAATTTCTTATTAAGAGCCCATGTGATGCAAGATATGGTGAATTGACAAGTTGAATGATAATTCCAAACATTTCTTATTTGGCACCGCCACCTCACTTGATGTATATATTTTTTTTATAGTGAATTACACTTATTTAAAAAAAACTAATTTAATTATATTCATTTTTTATTTTTAAATTTATATATTGATATCTTTTATATATATATTGATCACAATTTCTTTTATTTAAACATACGTTCACATTTTCTATCATAGAAAAATAATAGAAATGAATGTTTATTTATGAAAATAAAAAAAATTGAAAGTATAATTTAACTGAATCTCAATTGAGGTAATTATAATTTGCTTTTTTTAACTTTTCTAATTAAAAAGTAATAATGAAAATTTATTTAAATTTTCTAATTAAATTATTAACCTTATTTATAATTAATGTTAATATTGTACTATTAATAAAGAAAATTAATATTTCTAATAGAAAAATTTTATGCTTAATAATTGAGATCAATAAAACAATTTATAAGTACCAACTTAATATTAATTTTTTAGAAAGGTTATTTAATTTGTATTATTTTATGTGTTTATATATTATTTCCACTCTCAAATTTTAGGTCTACTACCGTAACAGCTATTGAAACTGACAAAGAAAAAAAGCTAAACTACCTTAATTTGTGATAAGATGAGTCCATGTCAATTAATAGGAAATGGCGATTAATTTAGTGTATGAAAGTCAAAGACAAGGGGGTTTATTGGCTATCTAATCAAAATAAGAGATTAGACAATTGATAATGGGAACTCTAAATGGAAAAACTTCAATCCAAAGATTCTTGCATTCACTTCAGTGATTAATCATAGATACAAAAGTTTCATTCCCTCTTTAACTGCTTAGCTAAGAATTAATTAGGCTCATCATCCAAATGAATTCTTTCTAATTTTTTTTCTAATTTTAGTAGCCAACCCCAATACCCAAATTAACCCTTATTTCTAAATTGATTAGAGCCCAAACCCTAACCAACTCAATAATAGTATTAAGAGATAGAAAATATCAAGAATGATTAACAAACTCACCCTAGTAGTAAATTCATTAATCATCCTATGTTTCTCTAGAATAATTGATCAGCACCAAAGCATAATAAAAAACCCTAGTGCTACAGCCAAACAGTTATAAACAACTTTAATTATAGAAGTTTAGCTAGCAATTAATAATAATAATGAACAATTAATTAACATACCCAGTGTCACACCCCAACCTATGGAACGTGACTAGCATAGAAGGTCATCATCAGGAATCCCCTTCCATTAGGAAAATCCCCTACAAGCCTTACAATGCAACAATATACCAATGACTCACTATTTCTTCAATTCACGATGAAACATTTAAATATTAAATTCTAACAAAATTTCGATAGAGTTTCCTCTAGTTTTCAGACACTTGGCCATAAGACCTATACAACAGCATAAGGGCTACACACCCACCACGACCTGTATAACAACATAATAATATACAGTGGCTCATACTCTACAATTTACATCCTATTGGGTATCCAATAATCATACACAATACATGTATATAAAATCCTACCAACTGCCATTGATTTTCCATCATTTATATCTTTATTCTCTGTAAGAAAATCCACTCGAACTAAGAGAAGATCCCGTATTAGTATAAGGTAGAGGAGTAGCAGAAGAATTCTGGACTCTGAAAAACAAGGAAAAGAAAGAGGTGAGTTTCATAGAAACTCAATGAGTAGACAATCCCATGACTACCATAACCCCATTTATAAACCATGTTCAAAAGAATATTTATAGAGTTATGAAATTATGCTTACCCGCTTAACATCATAATCTCATAACAAGTGTCGAAACTTCATTCATTAATAAAGTTGAACAATTGAAATATGATATTTAACAAAATAAAAAAATACAACAGTACATAATACTATAGAAAATATTCATCATAACATAATTATAAGAAATTATTCAAATAAATTTTCTAAAATATAACAATGATTGTATCAAAACAATTAACTAGAATTCCAATGGAAAATTTTTAGAGGCAACCATAACTCCATATCAACACAAACATTCTTGTAACCCACATCTAATATGCATGCCGAATATTCACATATTCGACAACTCCACCCTTATTACACCAATTTAATATGCATGCCAAGTTTTCCTTACTCGACAGCTCCACCCTTGTTATGCCATTACTTATTCCAGTCACAAGTGCACTTAAGGATTACCAATAAACTTTCAATGGATCCAGTCTCTCGAACCAGTAATATAAAAATATCATGTAACATGAAAATATTATTTTGGGTAATCAATATTTATCAAAGCATACATATACATACTGATACATTTTCATAACTATTGTTTAAAAGAATTCATAATATTCTTTACAATAAAATTATATATATACATAGGGATCATTAAGTGAGGAGAATTATCCACTCACCTTAGAAGACGTTTATGTGCTTGATTCTTCCTTGGAAGCTTTTCTGAAGCAAGACAATACAAAACAATAAGAATATTTCAAATTTCTCACAGCTAGCATAATAAGGGTTTCAAGGGAAATTTCTTGGAAACTAACTATAGGATTACTATAGAATAAATCTTCTATTCTAGGATTACTCATCAAGATCCAAAGTACCGGTGACTAGCTTGCCACCAATAGAAGCTTCACCAACAAGCTAAAGGAAGAGTTAGCCAAACAGTGCAGAACTAAAAGGAAATAATCACGCCAAGCTGTCGCTGAGCTAAGCAAACCACGAGGAAATATCAAAAAGCCGAATAGCCACTAGAGCTCACCGATTCGAGCAGAAATGATCGATGCAATAGCAACCAAGCTTGGCCTGGGTTGAAGTACGCCTGAGGAGAAAAGATGGTGTTGATGCAGGAGAAGGAAATGCCACTAAGCTCGCTGGACTGAGAACGAACAAAGATGGACACCAGATGGAGAAGATTCACCGGAGAAGATGAAAAACGGCAAAGCAGAAGGAGGAAGGCTTTTTGGGAAAATTTTGCACTACACTGGAGAAGAAGACTAGCCTGGGGGGATTTTATAAACAAAAAGAAATGGGATAAATTACAGTTTGACCCTAATACTTTCCACCGACTTCAAATAGGCCCTTAAAAAATCAAAAATTACAATCTGACCCCAATAAAATTTAAAATTTTTTTAGTTCAATCCCTTAGCAACATTAATTTTATTTTATTTATTTATTATTTTTTAGGTATTACAAATTCTCTCCCCCCATCAAAAGAATTCATCCTCGAATTCTAGGAACATAGTCATAAGGAATGAAGATCTGTACTCCTACTCTCCCTCAAAGAGATTTCTGGAATCAGTAGGTTAGGTTATGGACCCAGCACGCTTCCGCTGCGCTACTCAAATTGTTAACACTCTTCTTCGAGGAAGATACCTTTTAACTACAGCCATTCCCAAGCAATCACTGAGGCCTCATGGGTGATGCAACTTAAGGTAGGGTACTTCTAGATGCACTAGTGGCTCCAGTACCATCAAGCGGAATAGAAATGTATGGGCAGTCTCTCGCCAAGTGGCCTACCTGACCACAGCCATAACAAGCTCTAGCTCCTTGCTTAACTCCTTACCTACAAATCCCGGAGTGAATTCTCCCACAAAATTGACACAGCCTTGGCGTCTCACCTCTAGCTGGAGTAAAAAGATAAGAGCTAGATCTCCCAGAAGAATATGCACTAGAAGTTGCAAATAATTGTCCCTTAAATTCTCCACTAGTGCTCTCTGATCTGGACTTCTTTCTTGAACTACTCGAGGCTTTTCTTGCCTCTTTCCTATCTCTGAGCCTCGCTTCCAACTGAATAGCTCTACTATAAACTTGCTCGTATGTGGTGTCTTCTGTGAATGGTATAGCATTGAAATATTGGTCATTAAGACCACTGACAAATCTCAAGGCTTTTTCTTACTCAGTAGAGATCATGCTACCAACAAACTGAGAAGGATGGATAAACTGAGCAGTATACTCAGAGACTGATAGTCCTTCCTATTTTAAGTTCTGAAATTCTTGCATTTTAACAAATCGTTGTCCCTAGGGAAAGAATTGTTGCAGGAAAGCCATACAGAATGCTTCCCAAGGGTTCGCCCCACCTCCCAAGGACCTATGACTTACCCACCTTTAGTACCAAGTAGCAGCAGTATCATCCAGCTAGAATTCAACCAGCTATACATATATTTCACTTGGACATCTTAAAACCTATCATATCCGCTCAATTTGATTTAGAAATACAAAAGGATCCGTTTCTGACCTAATGCCTGAGAATCTTAGGGGATTGAGTTTCTAAAGCTCCTTTAAATAATTGAAGAGGTTCTCAGTAGGAGGTGAAGGGGTGGAGGCATCTAAGTTTCTGGCCCCCTACCTTGACTTTGTGTTCTTTGTTGGGTCATTTTATTCATAAAATCTACCATTAGGTCCTTGAATTCAGCAAACCAAGCTGAAGCCTCAGAAGAAGAGGGATTAGCTGAAGCCTCTGGTGTGGAAGGAGCTTCAGATTCAAATCGAGGAGCTTTCTACTTGTGATTCTCTTTATGTAGATCTACATCGGCCTATAATCCTACCCTAGCCCCTAGGAAAAGTTTGGGAAGATGATGGCTGCTAGGATGCTTCTTCGGATGCTTTTTTGTGTCGATGTCTGCTTGGGAATCGCATTCTATGAGGCATTTTCCTATATTAAAACAAGAAGATTGATTTTAGGTAGAATTCAATACACTAATACATGTAGGATTGAAAGAATTAGGAAATATAGAGATTATCAATGTATCTATTCATGGCGTAAGTATCAGCATATCTTCATTCATGCGTCATGCTCCCGGTGCATTAACATAAACTATGTATGCCTATCCCTCAATGGTAGTTGGAAACCTCTATCATGCACCTAAATCCTAGACCATGCTCTGATATTAACTTTGTCACACCCTAACCTATGGAACATGACCAGCGTAGAAGGTCACCATCAGGAATCCCCTTCCATCAGGAAAATCTCCTACAAGCCTTATAATGCAACTAACATACCAAGGACTCACTATTTCGTTAATCTATGATGAAACATTTAAATATTAAATTCTAACAAAATTTTGATAGAGTTTCCCCTATTTTTCAAACACCTGGCCATAAGGTCTATACAACAGTACAAGGGCTACACGCCCACCACGACCTGTATAATAACATAATAATATATAGTGGCTCATACTATACAATTTACATCCTACTGGGTATCCAACAATCGTACACAATACATGCATATACAATCCTACCAACTGCCATTGATTTTCCTCCATTCATACCTTTATTCTCCACAAAAAAAAATCCACTCGAACCAAGAGCAGATCCCATATCAGTGTAAGGTAAAGGAGCAGCAGAAGAATTCTAGACTGTGAAAAATAAGGAAAAGAAAGATATGAGTTTCATAGAAACTCAGTGAGTAGACAATCCCATGACCACCATAACCCTATTTATAAACCATGTTCGAAAGTATATTCATATAGTTATGAAATTATGCTTACCCCCTTAAAATCATAATCTCACAACAAGTGTAGAAACTTCATTCATTAATTAAGTTAAACAATTGAAATATGATATTTAACAAAATAAAAAAAATACAACAGTACATGATATTATAGAAAATATTCATCACAACATAATTATAAGAAATTATTCAAATAAATTTTCTAACATATAACAATGTTTGTATCAAAACAATTAACTGAAATTCCAATGGAGAATTTTTAGAGGTAACCATAACTCCACATCAACACAAACATCCTCGTAAACCACATCTAATACGCATGCCAATATTCACATATTCGATAGCTCCACCCTTATTACGCCATTACTTATTCTAGTCTCAAGTGCACTTGAGGGCTATCAATAAATTTCCAATCGATCCAGTCTCTCGAACCAGTAATATAAAAATATCATGTAACAGGAAAATATTATTTTGGGTAAGCAATATTTAACAAAGCATACATATACATACTGATGCATTTTCATAACTATTATTTAAAAGAATTCACAATATTCTTTACAATATAATTATACTTATACATGGGATCATTAAGTGAGGAGGATTGTCCACTCACCTTAGAAGACGTTTATATGCTTGATTCTTCCTTGGAAGCTTTTCTGAAGGAAGACAATACAAAACAATAAGAATATTTCAAACTTCTCATAGCTAGCATAGTAAGGGTTTCAAGGGAAATTTCTTGGAAACTAACCGTAGGATTGCTATAGAGTAAATCTTTTGTTCTAGGATGACTCACTAAGGTCCGAAGTATCGGTGACCAGCTCATCACCAGTAGAAGCTTTGCCGGCAAGCTGAAGGAAGAGTTGGCCAAACAGTGCAGAACCAAAGGGAAACAATCATGCCAAGCTGTTGCCGAGCTTAGCAAACCACAAGGAAACACCAGAAAGCCATACAGCCATTGAAGCTCACAGGTTTAGGTAGAAATGATTAGTGCAATAACAACCAAGCTTAGCCCAAGTTTAAGTACACCTGAGGAGAAAAGACGGTGCCGATGCAGGAGAAGGAACGCCACTTAGCTCGCTGGACCAAGAATGAATGAAGATGGATGCCGGACGGAGAAGATTCACCGGAGAAGATGAAGAACGGTGAAGCAAAAGAAGGAAACGGGATAAATTATAGTTAAACCCCAAAACTTTCTACCGACCTAAAATAGGCCATCTAGAAAAATTAGAAATTATAATCTGACCCCAACAAAATTTAAAACCTTTTCAATTTAGTCCCTCAGAAACATTATTTTTATTTTATTTATTTATTATTATTATTTTGAGGTATTACACCCAATTAATCAATCATCCAAAGTAATTAATTACATTAAATCACAAAAATAAGGAAATTAAATTGGGAACAAGTTAACAATAGAAACAAGTATCACAATTAGTAAGAGAATTGAAGTAAAATTTCCTTAGATTGAATAAAAGGTTTAGCTACACATTATAAGAAAATTACAAATAAAAATAAAAGAAAAGAAAAGACCTAAAAGGGACTAGCGTCATGCCCTAGGAGAGCCCATCCTTCTCACAAAAGTAGAAAAAAAGAAAAGAATGTAAAATAATGAATCACTTAGGTCTCAGCTAGGTTTTTCTATGAGCTCACTCATCTCTGTACTTGAGCTAGAAAGAGACACAATTGGATGTGGGTATCTTCATAAAAGTTGTAGCTCCATCTCTTAAAAATCTAATGGCCTTGAGTTTGCTCAAAAACATGATTTCTAACTTCACTTATGGGCTAAAAACCAAAATAATCTTGTAAAGCAATCCAACCTGTAAGAGAATTCATCACTTGGATTCACAATTCCAAAACGTAATCAAAATAGTGCATTTTTGTATTACCCCAAATTTTCAAAAAAATAATCAATAATAAAAGGGCTTTTCAGATAATCCAAAAAAGTGGATTTGAAAATTTTGGAAACTTCGAAACTGTAAATTCTGAAATATGAAGTATTTAGACATAGTAGAAATAAATTATATGAATTTTAGGAATCTTCATAAAATTGAAATTTTCATTTCGAATGCTTATAGAATAAAATCTGTGTTTTTAGAATTTAATTTCCAAAAACTATAGTGAAATTGAAACTAGAGCTACAGGTACCTCGCAAATGCAAAATTATAATCATTACAAAGATAATTAATTTAACTAATTTATGTTAAAATTTCAAAGTCACTGGCAATCAATGAGTATGTTAAATTTGGACTTAAATTCGAGGAAATTGGAAAAGTGATTAAAGGATTAGTTAAGAGGCTTGTCAAGGAAACAGTCAAAAAGTAAAGGTTAACTTACATTTTCCCATTTTGCCCTCCAAAGTCAATTTCCTTTTTCTTCTTCACTCCACTTTCTGTTGCGTTTCATGCAACATTTTCTAAGCTTAACTTGTAAAGCAAGCTTCCTCTCACTACACTGTCTTTCTCTTTTCAAGTAAGCACCTCATTTCTTTATGATAATTTTTCATATTTTTGCTACTAATTCCTCTAATCTTCATTTTCAAATTAGTACCAAAATCTTGTTGATTCATTAAGTATAACTTGAGTTATGAATTTTTTAATCCAAAAGTTACTATTCATTTTTACTATTCACCTCATGAACCTATATGAATTTTTTATTTTTTGTATAGGCTCAAATCTTCTATTTCTAGCTTATTTCTATGGAATGAAATCATAATCTAATAGTATTTTACTACTTGATGAAAGAAAACTCTTGAAAATCCAAGAATCTAACATCCCTTCTTTCTTGTTCATGAAGAGTATTGAAGACCTTCATTGGATCCTTTTTTATCTCTTTGTTCTCAGCCACTTTTTTAAGTAATTCTTACCTCTCTTGTGAGTTATAAAATAATTAATTAATTGTGAGCCATTGAATTGTTGTTTAAGTTAAGGAAAATGGATATTATATGGTCTCATGTCATAGTTTGAGTTTGATTGGAATTGTTAATATAAATATAGTTTTATGATTAGAAAAGCTTTGATTTATGCTTAGGTCCTTTATGGTTAAAAGTTGGCTAAGATAGCTCATGAAGCTTGGTTAAAAATTGAAAGTTATTCTAATTGAAATACATATTTGCATTATAAATTTGTATGAATTTAGATGTACAATTAGAATCATAAGCATGATTATGAACTAAAAAACTAGAAATTTGAGTATAATCATGAGAGTTAAATATGAAGGCTTTAATTCAACTCGGAATATGAGTTCGCTTGCTTGAAATTGCAAACCTTCGAAAAGTCTAGGACTATACACAATGTAAATCGTGATCTGGAAAGGTTTATTCAAATCATGCAAAACAAGTTCAATTTTTTATTCAAGTCACAATGACTTGAATGCATACTTTGTTTTTGTGATCATGATCATGAAATAAGTGTAAGGAAGGGCTGTTTGAATCATGAGCCCTGGAGGTGAAATATATGCTAAAATATTTTTGAAAAACTTATAAGCTAATGATGTGTTGCCTATAATTTC
>JANHAO010014725.1:0-15184 GCA_026873985.1 Saraca asoca
AAATGTAAATAAGAAAAAGTTCCTTTTTCAGCTCAAGTGAAACGACGCCGTTTTGGGCCCTTGAGGGCCGGCCCAAAACGACGCCGTTTTGGGGTGTCCTTTAAGCTTCCCCTTGGCTGAATTCGGCCATAGCGCTGGAGAGCCACGCTCGTTGGAAGACGAAACGACGCAGAGGAAGGAGGAGCTTCACGTGGCCATTTCTGGCGGCGTCTGGCCCGGATCTGGGCGAAAAGTATTTTCGACGTGTTCTCCTCCATCTTCCCTTTGATTCCAGCTGAAGAGTGCGGCTGGAAGAGGAGAAGTGTTCTCCTGGGTTCGGTGTGATCGAACAGCGAGGGAGGCGTTGTCGGCGGCGTCCGACAACCGTTCGGCTTCCTTCTGGTCCCTTCAGCTTCCAGAGTCTTGCTAGCACAAGAAGAGAAGCTGAGAAGGTCAAGGGTCTTCTCCGGCGTGGATACCAGTAGATGGAGGACGCTTGGACTCCTGAGGTGACCGGAGAAATCAGATGGTTCCGCTATGCAAGGAACTGGATTAAAGGTTAGTTTAGCTCACTCTTGTATTTTATTTGATGTATGTGATAACTGAGACCTCATCCCAACGGAATCTGGGAGTTTTGGTTCGGCCTCTTAGTGTTCTTCACGGAAATTTTTTTTGAAATTTCCCCTTGTTGGCTGAGCCAAATCTAACACTTCTACATTTAACCTGAATGCAAATCTCTTTGGATTTGATCACATCTGAAATTTCCTCAAGACTCTAAATGTCTCTTCCAGATCCATCTATTGCTGATCTGAGCTTTTCAATTTGATGATCATTTCATCAGCATAAATTTCCATACTTTTACCTAGTTGCTCTAAAAATACCTTGTTCACCATCTTTTGGTATGTTGCTATAGTGTTTTTTAGTTTGAACATCATTACTTTATAGCAGAAAGTCCCTTGATTGGTTATAGACACTATTTTATCTTCGTCTTCAAAGTGTATTCTAAGCTAGTCATAGCCTGTGAATGCATCCCAAAAACTAAGAATTTTGAATCACATTGTGCTATCCACCAATTGATTGATGTTTGGGAGTGAATACAAATCTTTAAGGCATACCTTGTTAAAATCTATGAAATCCACATATATCTTCCATCCTTATATGGTTTTTTTGACCAGGACTATGTTTGTCGGCCATATGGTGTGTGAGACTTTCTTAATGAATCCTGTGCTCGGTAGTTTCTTCACTTCTCCCTTAATTACCTTTAGGCCATTCGGAAACATGGTTTCTCTTCTTCTGTTGTAGGGGTTTTATGCTTAGATCGATTGACAATTTATGGTAAGCCACACTTAAGTCGATCCCTAGCATATTGGTAGGTGTCCATGCAAAGACTTTGATATAATCTCCTAACAATTTCACCAACTGATCCTATCTGCTCCCTCGAGCTCAGTCCCAATTTTCATTACTCTCTCATCCCTCTTTCCAAAAATTTACACTTCTTCCAAGTCTAAACCTAGCTCTAGTTGACATAGGTTATCATGTCAGATGTGGAGCAATGTTGAGTCTACCATTTGGCACTCGTTATTCTTCTTGTTGATGATCACTGGCTTTGTTCCTTTGGTGCTTTCTTAGCTCTTGGCCAAGCTAGCCATATAGCAATTATAAGTAACTTGTTGATCAGTCCGTACTTCACCAATTCTGCCAACTATTAGGAACTTCTTCAACAAATGAAGGGTAGAAATAATGGCCTGGCCTAATTCAAAGATGGCTTTCCTAGAATTGCATTGTACGAACTACTAAGAGTGACCATGATAAGGGAAATGACATCTAGATTTTTGTCAATGGTCAAGTCCCCAAAGTTAGCCTTAGGGTCATTGCCCCTTCTGCCTAAGCCTGCCCCTTTATGAAACTAATTAATACACCTATGTAAGGCTTATATATGCTTTTTGGGATATTTAAAGCATTAGCAGCATGCAAAAACAAAACATCAGTAGAACTTTATTGGTTGGCGAGTATTCATTATGCAATAATGCTGAAATGACCATTGGATAGTCATGATCTCAGTCAATATTGTCAAAACCTTGCTTTGTAAAAAAAAATCTATTAAGGGAAATTAGAATGACATAAATTTAAGTATGTTTAAAATAAGATTTAGAAGAAAACTAATTTCAAATACACTGGTGGTACAAGAAAATAGTTTCAAAATTAGATCAATAATAGAATGTTAGGAAATGTTAGAAGAAAGAAATATTTGCATAAAACTACTCTATATTAGTTGAGGAATAAGAAGCCATTTGATGGGAAAGTTGAAATTTTGTCCATTCAAGTTCGGGTAGGATTTAAAGGTAAAAAGGGATATGGTATGCATCTTCAAATGATGAAGCTAAGTCCAACTCCAACTGTGGATTATAGTTAGGGAAACCTAGTCATCTAAAAATGTCATATCCATTTTCACCCCAAAATCTTACTCTGAACTTAAACGGAGACAATTTTGACTTCCTTATTAGATAACTTCTTATTCCCCAACTAATATAGCATAATTTTACATAAATATTACTTTATTCTAATATCTCCTAACATGCTATTATACTATAAGAATTTCTTCATTTAGCGATAGGCATTTATTGATAGATTGTCTATCACAAAAAGCGATTTGATAATGAAAAATAAATGTGGACATTGTTCGTAATTTAGTGACAAATTTACTATCAGACAGGTAGTACTTCATTAGTAAATGTAAACAAATTTTGCAACCTTTTGGCTGGTAGATTCACCAAAGGATTTAGCAATGGAAGTATACTATTTTCAATGTAGTAACAAAATTTTAAAATGCATTCCTTTCAACATTTTTTTGTAAAACAACATGAAATTATTTATTTTACTAATGAATCTACGAATGGATTTTTGGAATATTGATCACTAAATCAAGACACATCATATCACTTAGACATTTTAGCGAAGAAATTTTTCGTTGCTAAATTTGTCACTACTTTGTGATTTATATTAGATTAGCGTGAAGCACCTCTCATTTTGACTTTGTAAAGGGGCAAGCTCTCTTCATGTTACAAGGAGGAGGCTGGCATTTCATTGTCTCACCCCACCACCACTCGTCCCCAACCATTACTGTAACTTAGTTTTGTCATTTTTAGGTTAGTTTGTTATATATATATATATATTTTTTTGAATCTAAGGTTGTGATTTTGTTTAATGTAATGATTTACCTAGATTTAGTTAATATTGTTGGATGTAGGTTAAGATTTAGTTTTATTGATTTGTGGGGTATGGGTTTAGGTTGAAAAGGGTAAGTGTTAGGGTTCAAATTAGGGAAATTTGGGGTTTGATTGAATTTGGGATTTTTTGGCTAAAATTAGGCCTTGGCTTAATTATTGCTGTTGGCTGACAGGTTATGATTTAGTTTTGTTGGTTTGTAGGGTATGAGTTTAATTTGAAAAGGTTAAGTGTTAGGGTTTGGATTGAGAAAATTTGGGTTTGCTTGAATTTGGGATTTTGTAGGTAAAATTAGGCTTAGGTTTGGTTAGGGTTATTGGTTGATAGATTATGGTTTAGTTTTGTTGAATTGTGTGGTATGAGCTTAATTTGAAAAACTTCTAAGGTTTTGATGGGGAAATTTGGGGTTTAATTTGATAATCCTTATTTTCAATTTAATATTATGTTTTTAATCTTGGCCTATTTGTTGGCTAAATTGCATTTGATTCAATTATTTTGTTTTTCCTTTATTATTTGATTTAGTCTTCACCACTTTTTATAAATTGGGCTACATATTTTGTTGAAGGGTAGATTAATGTCTTATGTGATAAATGGCAATCTAAAAACACTCCAACAATGAATGTGTTGATTAATGTTTTAATCCTTACTTACCTCTTCTCATATGACATATGCATTTTCTTCTATGGATGCTTTACTTCTGAAAATATTATTATAGTTATATAGGTGATTTAATTTTTAGAGTATAAATTTCCAGCATTGACCTATATTTTCCCACCTCCTACATTACAACATGCCAATGGCTTGCAAAAACTGTATGATGCCAATGAGTTGTAGGAGAGTAAAAAGAAGATTAATAGTATTTATAATCAAGCATTGGCTATATACAATATTTATAAAAATAAATTTCATTTATTTCAGGATTATCTTCTCATTTTAATCAATTTCAATATTTATTTTTATTGTATTTAATTAATTTTTAATATAATAATATAAAATAATATATATATATATATATATATGTATGTGTAGGCACGCGTGCGTGTATTTTTCCCACGAATTAAACAGTAGGAAACTTTTTTCTTGGACATTCACATGACTTGTACTGTGAGAAACTTTAAAAAATATATATAAAATCACAAGTGCTGTGGGAAATTAATGGGATAATTTATCCACATCTCATTTTTTCATAATTTTTAATTTTTTAATCACAAGAAAAACTGTTGGAAAATGATTTTCCCATGATAATTAAAAAAATTTACACAATAATAATCACAGAAAATTAGTTAATTTCTAATAATGAAGCAAAAAGTAATCCTTAATATTAATTACATTTATTTTAATTCATTTTATCTTATTTATTACGTATTTAATAAATCTAAGCACATAAAACTATTAAATATATATACTCATTTCAAATTAAAATTTGTCAATAATGTATAATAATAAATGATACAGTGAATGAATATGAATAATTTTACGAAAAAAACTTGCCACAGCAAAATATAAGTAAAATGTCATGTGTAAAGTTCTTGTGTAAAAATGATCTATGGACAAGACAAAATGATAAAGCAAATATAAATTCACCATACAGGAATCAGATGCGTCACAAAGTGCAATCAAAATACATCCAAAATCGATTCATTAAATGAAACCATATAATCTTTCATGCATTAACATAACAAAGAATATTAACACAAGAAGATTCAAATTCTCGTAACTGTTTTATAAGGGTTTCAACTTTCAAACTTGCACAGGTTTCTTTGGACGTAAGCCTGAGGGATCTCTATTGCTTTCCTCCCTGATATGCCCAGCAGTATCAGCACCAGCAACTTCACTGACATTCCCAAACAGCAGAACAATAATCCCAGCAGTGGCCGTAATAAACGCAGTTCCAAAAGAAGTTTTAATGCGTCCAGTCACAGATGCACCCACGGCAAATCCTGCACACAATCCGACACTTCTTATCCAAGAAAACCAGATTGAAAAAGCACCTTCTTTCCCGGCCGGCGCGCAATTCATCACTAAAACCCTTCCAAATGCGTGCAAAATCCCAGTTGCAGTGCTCTGAATTGCACCAAATATCAGCAGATGGTTCCATTGCCAGCGACTTTCAGAAAAATAGAATCCAAAACCAGAAGATAAGACTGATAACAGAAGCCCTAGAATCTGCATTTTTACTGCGCTTGCCTTGATAAGGTGATGAAGAGGGTGCAGCAATGGCAAAGAAATCGGAGGGACAAGGAAGTAAGTTAACCAGAAGTAAAGCAAATGAACTGGTTTGATACAGAGCTGGCCCACGATGAAAATAACTCCTGCTGTGAAAATGCACATTGTGGTGAACGAAGAGAGGAAAACCCCAAATATGGCTCCAATTCCATGTGGGTAATTGAATATGGAAAAAGGATGGAACCTAGAAGAGAAAGAGACGGAATCGGAGTTCCTGTTGATTGCTGTGAAGGCGTGAATAACGCCCGCGAGCCAAATCAGGCCACTGAAGATCGAAACGATCCATAAGCTTATGAATTCATGGTCGTTGTTTGGTTCTCTGAGCATATGGTAAGTCAACGAAGAAATCAAGGCGGAGCCTACACAACCAGCTGCGGCAGCATAAAGCGAGAGCCAGCTGGAGACTCTTTGCCGGAGATGGAATTGGGCTTTCGGGACGGTTCTTCCGGTGAAGCCGCGAACCATGAGGCCGAGATGGTGGGTGTGCGAAGCGCCGGCAATTGTGCTTGCAGCGGCGATGAGGGCAATGTAGGGGATGAAGATCTTGGTGATTTTGAAGAAGCCGGCCGGGAGGCAGAAGACAACTCCAACGGCGGTGGCTGCTATGGTGATGAGTGTTTGGGAGGAGCCATCAAGAGCGAAGGAGATGAAGCCAAGAACCGGAGCGGCTAGGGCTAGACCTCCGGCCCAAGCAATGGCTGTCCATTCGAATGGGGAGAAGTTTGAGCCGCTCACCCTTACTGTCCGTGCCGTGAGTTTGCTGTACCTGTAATATTTGACAACAATCTCTTGAGATCTGATTTGAAAAGGCTTGGCCTCCATCTATAACGGTAATTAATAGAAAACAATTTATTTCAAACGTAAAAATACCAACATAGAAATAACAAAAATGGCACAATTAAATATGACTTTATCTAAACTTTGTACCAACAATTGAGTATCAAGAGGACTGATGCATTCCGTCTATACCTCAAATTTAATTCAGACCCAGTGCACCACAAAGTGTTTTATCTATTTCACGTACCTCAAATTTATGTTCGGACATGATACTACACAATCTGTCTAGTCATAATCTTGACGCGTACAAAGTAAACATGTATTAAGCATTATTTCAAATAAAACTGATATCTATGCTATTGTATAGTTCCATCTAATTATAAAATATTTAGGGCAAGAGATTAGATTTGCTTGTAATTCAGAAAATGGACCACACATTTATAGTTAGGGAGGAGGGGAGGGAAGACAAAGAGAACAGAAGATAGCAAGACGGAAAAGGATATGGATGGTTAATAAAGGACTTTTTAATTATTTAAATGTTTAGAAAATCCCTCAAAGTCCCTCAAGAAAACATAATGTAGTAAGTAGTGGAGAATTTTAGAATATTAGTCATAAACCTCAAAGTTATTTTCTTCTTTAACTAAAACTCCTAAATAAGAAAAAGTTATAAGATAACGTACCTTTTCCCCTCTTCTTTCCCTCCATCCAAACAAAGCATTAAAGAAAATTGGTGAATTATTTATTCATTTTTGCATTTAGACATTTTTACCGAGTACAATGCTTCAATGTGCAGAAATTATAGTGATGATTTTGAGTAAAAGCTGTCCTTTTTTATATGAAGAGGAAATTACATGACCCAATAATGTCAGCTTAATTTGTAAGCTCTTTGAATTTTAAGTTTCATGCTTAAGGTCCAGGTTGAACATAATTCAATGTCAACTTCGAAAAAAGACTGAAAAATAAACTAACCAGCTAAAATGAACTAATTCAATAATTTTTCAACAACATTAAGAGACAGACTAGAGATAATTAAATAATGCAGATCTTTTATAATTTTGTGGATGTGGATATAATCATAACAAAAAAAAAAAAAAAAAGGTGTTACAATTGATAACTTTTAGGTTACGACACTTCCAAGGAAGAGCATTGTTCTCTTCCTTTTGTTTAAGCAAAAGATGCTGTAGAAAATTGGCTTAGTTTATAATTGTAATAGATAATCTTTATACACACTATGATTCTATCAAGTGCGAGGCTTAGCTTACAAGGTACCTTAAGCATAAAGGAGAGCAAATATAGTATTAAAAAAAAAAATCATAAACACAACTTTTCATGATCGTTAAGTATCATGAAACCCTAGCATCGTTTTCACGCTTCTCACTTTTTAAATACAAAAACTCATCCATGAACTCTCACGCTCATGGACACCTTTCAATATATAAGGCTTTGATGTGTCTTAAATCTCTGCCGCCTTGCACCAAAATTTTCTAAATTGACTTTAAAAAAAGGATAAAAACAATATTAATAGCACTTATTTTGATTTATTTATTACATAAGGAAGTGGATCACCCCCTTTAAATTATATCAATAGTGCAAAGAGCAAGAATGAGTAAATCAAAATAATAAAATAATTGCCTTGTACACAATCATTAGTTACCTTCACATTGTCTATGCACAATAAGAGAGATGTGTTAAGCACACAGCAGAGTATTGATACCGCACACTTCTCTCATGTGTCTTAGATCAGTTTAAGGGCAAGCCTTGCGTTTCCGCAACATAAATAAATGTAGCAAGGTTTACTCTTTACGAATTTAGGACAAATCCTTAATTTAAAAACAGAGAGGCAGTTACAAATGAGAAAAACCCAAAATCATGTGAATTCATCTTGTGTGGAATCCACTCCATTCTCTCTATTGATATATCTCATTCTATTACTAGAAAACGCAGAAACAATATCAATATATATAGGTCAGATAATAAGATCCCGAGGTATACACAAAAGCGGTGATATTTTTATAAATATGATAAAAATTAAAATATCGATTTAATTGTAAAAATTGAAGAAATTTGAATTAATTTTTTATTTGAATGAAAAAAATTAAGATGTTGGTCATTATGAAAAAGTAAGATACTAATCTTCCTACGTTAGTTGGATTTTAAGAACTAATGTAATTTTCAATTAGTTTTAATAATCATTTTGAATTATTTTAACTAATTTTACTTATAATAAATAAAATATTCTCTAATCATTAATCTTTTCTATTCCAATCAATAGTTCCTTTTGACTAAAACTTCATAATTCTCAAAATATTTTGTATGACAATTTTGAATAAAATTTTTAAATATTATTAAATGGATAAAATAATTCAAAAATAAATTTATTTTGTTAAGTAAAATCAAATAATAATTAGACAAAATATAAACAATTAAATTATTCTGATATTACACAATAGATAATAGAAATCCCAACGTACATATAGAAATGATAGTGTTTATATATGATAAAAATCAAGACATCAATTTTTTATAAAGAACCAACATAGATTTCAATATTAGACATCATTTCCTACAAGAGAACCAATGCCTAAAGTCTGGAAAATTTAAATTATTTTTCATAGACTTAACTCTCTCTTTCCCTCTTTCACTAGTTTGAAACCTAGTTTACCTTCTTCTTCATCTAAAGTCCATATCCAGTGATTTAAAAGCACAGGTGTGAAGAAAGAAAGCAACAACGAAACATTTTCTTCGTCTCACAATAATATATCATCTCCAGCTACTATCTCTATCTCTCTCTCTATTTGTGTTAACAAATATTTTTTATTATTATTCGATTTCATTTTTTTGTATACCTAGTGATTTTTTTTTGTAATGTTGAATTGTATTACCAATGTTGAATTATTAGTTTAGAGAAATTTTATAATTTATTAATTGATAGTTTTAGGAAAATGCTATCATTCTCAACTATGAATATGTCTCATCGAATGCCAAAGCCCAGTAGCCTCATACTATGAATTAAAACATACCTTAGTGTCATAATTAAGCATTATATGCATCCTAGTTCACAAGATTAAATTCCAAGGTTGATGGGTTCATGCTCTTGTGTATTTGTTGAAAATTAGATTAGATAGTCATGGATCAAAGATGAATATCCGTTGATTGGTTGAGTGAAGAATATGCAAAGGGGGTGAGGAGTTTATTAAATTTGTTGTTAATCAACATGTTGCAAATAGTAATGAGCAAGTTAGGAATCCTTGTATAAGATGTTGTTGTGTTAAGAAAATGAAAGTCAAGGAAATAAAAAATTATCTATTTATTCATGGCTTTGATTAAAGATATACATAACGAATATGATATGGTGAAAGTAAATTGTCTAATATGTCTAGTAATTATGAAGATTAGGGAGGATACCAAAATGATGAAATTGTCTGGTTTAATCATCTTAAGTATCTTTTAGAAAAATATAATTAATTTCATGAATTAAAATGCTTGAGATAATTACAAGCTAGCTTGCAATAGCCAAAATTAAAGAGAAAACTCACATTGTAAAATGAATTGAATCCATGCTGCCTTAAGGGGATCATATTGGTAATATTGTGGATTCAAGATTAAAAAGATAACTTGAGATAGATTCTACAAAAAAAATCTTAGATACCATAATATGATGTGTGGTATCAAGTGCCTCTAATAGACTAACTATGAGGACATGGTAAAGAAAATTCGTTGTTTGTTTGTATCACATTATATTTTATTTAACAATATCTTATTTGAAAGAAAGAATCTGAAAAATAAGGAAATATAGTAACTCATCGTTCATTGCCAATAAAAAGGTCAATCAAGAATCATGCAGGGATAGATGTATCAAATTGTTGTTTTGGCAAGTTTTTATTTTATCATGTTAGTGTTGTAACTTAATGTTTTGAATTTTTTGTTGATTCAATTAAATGCATAAAGTTGTTAAAATTAAGATTGTGTTGGGTGATTAGAGATTTTGATTAGATGGTTTTTTGGTGGAATTGGGAGATGTGAATATTGGAAATTTTATTTCTATATAAATTATGATGTAGCAATAGGTTTCTGTAAATGGAGAAACTAAACAATATTACATGTCTTTTTTTTTAAAAAAAAAAAAGACAAGAAAAAGGCATAAAATTTTTATATACATTTCAATGCAAAAATTAACGTTGTAACTTTAAAAATAAATAAATAAAGGAAAAGATGTTAGTTTATAAAATAAATTTACATTGTAACTTTTTTACACATTAATTAGAAAATCAACATAGAGTGTTCTATCATACAACATTGTTCAAATGTTCTCTAAATCAATGTGATTTATATAACATAACCGGCATGTCAGTGTAGTTCGATGATAATATTCTCAAATAAAGATTTCTTCCTACCATTTCTTACTTTATGCATATAATTGTCATTTAGAGAGAGAATTAAAAATAGAGAGGGAAAAACTTACAGGGTAATTTCCTTTTGAGGACAGAACAGCCCAGGGTGCTCCTTGTTCCATTGTTCAACGGGATCTGTTGGGAGATGTTGAAGCTGACTGATTATGAGGGGGAAAACCACAGGGATGAGAACTGTCTGAACGTAATAAGAGCAGAACTCATAAAAATACCACGCGAAAACTTCAACTCTTGATGGCTTGTCTCTCATATCACCTAAATCATTAAAAGACTCTCTACTTGTTGTCAAAATCCTCACAGCTTTCTCCTTCACCTCCGAAACAGAAATCTTCCCTTTCCCTTTCTTCTCAGTTTGACTCGGCCCTGACCCTTGTCCACTTCCTGCCTCAGCACTCACCTCCTCCATCAAGACCTTTGTTTGGCCACCAAGAAAGTGAAGAGAAAATTGCCGGGAAACGGTAGGTACGATGAGAAGAGGAACAAGATTTGGCTATTTAAGAAAGGTGATTGGAAGAGTGTATGTACATAAATCACAGCTGTTTTAACGAAACTTTCGAGGGTAAGAAAATCCTTGTTAATTGAAGGTATATATTTGGTATATTTCTTGCTCTCTTTTATGGCTTTTTGCCTCTTGGCAGTATATATAATGAAGTAACAACTGCTGGTCCTATGAATGGATTCTATATATGTTTTTATATTTCTATACATAAGTGAATTCTATATAATCACAACAATAACAACTACTGGTCCTATGAATGAATTCTATATATGTTTTTATAATTGCTGCCTTGTTCTTGTAAACTAATGCTGAAATTAATTTACGTATTTACACATATAACGTTCAAGCTTTGGGTGATTCATCATAAATTCGTTACAAATTAAAACTATTATGTATTTATTTTTTATAATAAGAATGATAAGTCACTTAATACATCTATAATATCTTAAGTTCAAATTCAGAATATTAAAAATAAAAAAAAAAATCTTAAATCAACATTAAGTATCACAGCATCACTAAAAGTACCAGCTAAAAATTATATATTTATATAATTGGATTTCTAGTTTGTGAAGTAAAATAACTTAACTTGGTAACTTCTCAGATACAGAACTAAATACTAAACAACCCATTTGTTAATTCAGAGTTCAAAAAGATAAAATGAGTAAAATAAAGGAAAAATAACTCTATGTGTAATTGAATAGACCCTTTTGTTGTTAATGATTGTTTAAATGGGGTAAAAAGCAAATATGTTCTTTCAAGTAATCTGTGCTCTTGAAGATCGTTACTTCTGAAAATGAATTTTTTTTTTACTAAATTCCTTAATTCTCAAAACTTTTTCTTCGAATATCCCACTTTTTAAACTTTTTCTCATAATACTCCAGTTTTGATAATTTTTTTTTTTTTTTTATAAAATCCAGAGCTAACTTCCTCCATGTAGTAAACAAGGTTTAGCCTTTTGCCTCACACCACAGCGAGACCAATTAAGAGAGAAAGGAGAGTGAGTGAAGCAAGAAAGAGAGAGAAAATACTCACCTCCCCGCATAGATCAGTCTAGGAGAGAAAATATATATAACATGGTTTAAAGTGGAATAGAATAGGCAAAGTTTGAAAATTGTGGTATTTGAAATTTGTAGTATTTTGTTCAAAAAGCCAAGAGAAAATGAATATGTCTGCATGGAACTCTTTGCTCTTAATTAATACTTATGATCTCTCGGACACTGCCAAGTGTTTACCATCTTTTAGAGACCGCTGTTTGGTTAACATAACATTATCATATTAGAGTTTAGGATCAATTATAATAATTGATTCTTACAATACAAATCAAATAAATTTGATTCCTTTAAATACAATATTTTATTTTAAACTTTTTAATATATAAATTAGATTGTATTTAGCTCACATTAGTAACTTTAGTCAAATTGAATATTAAAATTCTTAATTAACACATAAAATTTCAATAGAACTCCAACTTAATGATCATTAGAAGAGAAATTAGTCAGTCATCCGATGTTAATGATCAAATCATGATGTTTTCTCACTTTAGATAAGTTATATAATTTGTGCATTTTATGATGTAATAAACTTAATTTTACCAATTTTACTTTCAGTTATTATCAGTTTGAAACTCTATTAAAATTTTGTGTGATAATTAGAATTTTTTATCCTAAATTTGATAAAAATTAATAATTTTGATCTAATTTGATCCAATTTGCATACTAAAGGGATCAAAATAGAATTTTTTATTTAAGAATGATTAAAAATGATCAATGTGTATATTAAGGGAACTAAAATTATAATTAAGCCTAGAATTTATCAATTTATGTTAGTTATATATTGCATATATTCTTTTTTAAATAATTTTTATACATAACAGTGGAGGAGTTTTTTTAGGGCAAAGGAGGTCTTCGCCCTCCAAAATATTTAAAATTACATATTAGTATCGTTGGAATTATATGAAAAATTTTTGAAAACTTATTTTTACATAAATCATTTGATCTCCTAAAAAACCTTTGGCCCCCAAGATATTAGGTTAAAAATCAAGCCACTATTTATGAAGTAAGACAAAAATTAGCAATCATTTTCGCATTTGATAGTAAATTTTATTTATGTAACATTTTCAAATAAATTTCATAATATTATATGTTGACAATGGATTTCGATACTGTCAAATCCAGCCAATGAGAGGAGTTCTTGCGAACCCAAACTGCAATCTGATTGTGCAAATATCAGCAAAAACAAGAAATAATAGAAAACAAACAAAGAACAAGATAAATACAGTGGGGTTTTAACGTGGTTCAGCCAAAATCAGGCAGCACCGATCTCTACATCCACTATAGTGTTTTATTGCTTCTAGAGAAAATTTAGCAGATTTTTCGTACAATATTTATGCTTAGCTTCTCTCCTCTCTCTTTTTCTTCCTCTTCCTTATAAAGAACTCCTTCCCCTTATTTATAGAGGGGAGAACGTTACAAGTGTAATTTTACATATTGTATTTCTGTTATATCAAATAATAAATATAAATGACAAAAGCAATTCCTGCAAGTTGACTTTTGTAGACTGCTGGCTGGCTTCTATAAAGTGCTTTTTACGGGTGGGACCTATGGACTATTTTTGCAAACAGGCAGTGGAAGTTACCTAATGATGCTTGCTTGTAGCAAGCTTCCAGTCAAGCGAGGTGCCTTGCTTCTTGCAAGTTGGGATTTTGGCTTCAAGGATGTCATTGGCCGGCGACCTCATACTCATATTCAGCGGGCTTAAGCAGCGAGCAAGCTTCCAGTTGAACATGACCTCACCTCTCAACGAGCTGGGACTTCTCTTTCTGGACTTGGCTATTAGCGGACCTTTGCCAGCCCATTTCGCAGAATCAGAAAATGCCTATAACATTAACCCCTTAACTCTCAACTCACTTCGTGGGCTAGGAGTTGAACAATCTTGCTAGCAAAGGGCCTTCTTCATATATTATCGTGGAGTCAAAGTCTCCGGTCAGGCTATCGTTTCATCTGTTCTAGACCATTCCTTCCATCATACGTGTCTCATAGCTATAGATGTGTCAGCCTCGCTTTCTTTAGGGCACTTGATGAAAGTGGTTGGGAGTTCTTCTGGACTCTTCGATAAGACCAAACTGCTCTTATTTAAGATAGAGGAAGCCTTCCTTCTTTCTTCATAGAGAAATCTAATGGGAACATCAAACAAGCCCCCCATACCTCTGGTGTTCTGTCTTTCCGGTGAGGCATGCATGGTCTGTGCATAAAAGCCTTCGAGGGCAATTCTTCTTTGAGAATGAGGGAAAATCTCACGTAGATCTCGGATTATTTCCTCCCAGTGATGCTGGGGGGTAAAACCTTTCCAGCTACTCCGGTCTTCTTTCTTTGAATCTTCTGTATTAGGTAGAGAGCTAGAAGGGAATTCTGAACTAAGGAGGGTGGTAAGGGAAAGAGTTGAAATCAAGCATACTCGCCGGCCCTTCTGCTGATTGGGGCTCTTCTTCAGGGCACCAATCTTTCTTCCAGAACATAGGTTAGATAGACTTGTATTTTGACCCTTTCTAATGTAATGTATCTTGTTGAGGCTTTTTAATGAATGAACTTTTTCTCCGTCATTCTTGTATGTTGTACTTTAGGTATGCTACACATAAATAATAATATGAAATTCAATGAATCATAATAAAATGAAATATTCAAGTAACCAATTAGTCATGCTACCTGAATAATGATTCTGAGCTTTAAAGTGCCTTAAATGATAACCAGTATATGGGTAGATCACATGAGATCTACGAACATTAAGTCACATGAGAGCTGTGAGTAGTAGGTCACATGTAAGTTGTGAGCATTAGGTCACATGAGAGCTGAGAGTAGTAAGTTACATGAGAGCTGCAAGTAGTAAGTTACATGAAAGCTGTGAGTAGTAGTAGGTCGCATGAGAGTTGCAAGCATTAGGTCATATGAGAGCTATGAGCATTTGGTCAGATGAGAGCTATTCGTCTGGATGGGTGCCCTAGGCCAATTTGATTGAGCCCTATTGCATCCTGGACTATACATTCTGTGGATTGGATATAAAGGTTGTACATTCA